>JBBDGP010004390.1:0-32976 GCA_037952835.1 Lithobates septentrionalis
TTCCAGGTTCGGGTCTCTCAAAATGCGATGGCATCTTGGGAGACCCTGTGAAATGGCGCCTAGTCTGTGCAGTGCTGTACCTGCCTCTCAATACTCAACTAGTGCATGGTAGCGTTCAAAAAACATTCACCAATGCAAAGACCAGGATTGTCAGGACAGGAGGGACAATAATAGCGGGTATCACACCTATATACGCGCTGGCTGCAGACACAACATCTTTTTTGGGGGGGGGGTTTGTTGGGTAGGGGTACTCGGGAGGACATAAAGAAAATGCCTCTCTGCAGCAGACTGCATTTGGTTGGGGATGTGAATGGGGGAAGTATGGGCGCTGCAGAAGCGGTGGGTTCCCAATTAGGATTGGCGAATGCAGCAGGAAGGGCACTATGGGCACAACGGGCCTGTGTTTGTCTTTTTGGTGGCAGCGGGACACTACTTGTGCTTGCCACCTCACCAGCTTGAACTGCACTTATGGGACTCGCCCCGTCACCAAGTGTTACTGCAGTGCTGGTTTGACCACGACCGGGGTGTACTAGGCCGCTGGTGCTTACCAGTTCAATAAAAAGCTACCAAAAAAACTGTTAGCGATCGCAGGGATCAGGCCTGACTCTGCGAACGCTGCAGTTATGCGTTTAGTGTTTTGTAAGTGACAGCGATCGATCGATACTGCACTTGGGTGGGCTGGGCTGGGCCGGGCGGAGGGGCAAAACGCAGGTGCTAGCAGGTATCTTGGTTGATCCCGCTAACACTGCGTTTTTGGGAACCCTAAACTGCTGGGGACGCTAGTATAGATCTGATCGGATCAGATATTGATCCGATCAGATACTATACCACTAAGGGAGGCGTATGCTGCATGCGTGGGTGTTAGCGGTACTGGCGCTAATCTGACGCTGCCTGGGGCGACGCATATCACCGCCGGGCGATCAGGGGGCTAAACCTTTATTCGGTAATAAACGGCGGTGCCCTGACACTATAAAAAATAAACGAACTAACCAGCGTCACCCGTAACAGTTATACGGTGATCAGTGGTGAAAGGGTTAACTAGGGGGCAATCAAGGGTTAAAACATTTATTAGGTAGTATATGGGGGTCCCTGACGCTATAAAACGCTGACGGCGGACCTAAATATTTACGTCCCTAACTAGCGTCACCAGCGACACTAATACAGCGATCAGAAAAATGATCGCTTAGTGACACTGGTGACGGGGGGTGATCAAGGGGTTTAAAACTTTATTAGGGGGAGTTAGGGGGGTACCCTAGACCTACAGGGGGCTAGCAGTAACTGCCCTAACACTGTAACTGTCACAAACTGACACCAATGCAGTAATCAGAAAAAAAAAAAAAAAAACCTGCTTGGTGTTAGTTTGTGACAGGGGGGGGGGGGGGGGGGGAAAATCGGGGTGTTTTGTGTGCCTGGCATGTTCTACTGTGTGTGTAGTGTTGGTGCACTCACATTGATGTCTTCTCTCCTCTGCGCCGGAACGGAAAATACCGAGCCGAGGAGAGATGACATCATTTCCTTTGCTGCTGTATAGCATACAGCAGCAAAGGAATGTTCCCATTGGCCGGCGGCGATCGCGAGGGGGGGGGGGGGGTCACGAACGGATGGCCTCCCCCTCACCTCCGATCGCTGGGGGACAAAACAGGACCACCTCAGGCACCGGGGGGGGTCCTGTACCCCCACCCGCGGGAGGCAAATCACGTGCATGTACGTGATTTTGCCTGCCCGTGCCGCCTTGCCGACGTACATCGGCGTGAGGCGGTCCTTAAGTGGTTAAGGAACCTCCACCTTCCCATGTATTCCGTCACTGGTTCCAACATAGACCAAGACAGCTGGGTCATGCCCAGTCCTTCCAGTAATTTATCAACCCGGTCCACCACATGCCGAACCCAGGCACCAGGGGGACAGCAAACGTTCAGTTGAGGCAATCCTGGTGACAAATTATTCCATTAGTCCTTCGGATTATAGAATCCCCTATTGTCACCAACTGTCTAAGCCTACCTGCACTCCCCTCACCACACCTACTAGACGGGCTGCTCTCCCGTCTGTTGGAGGTAACAGTGATAGCCAGGGCTGCCACCTCCACATCTTCACTCAACTTGGCAAAATTTGGTTTGATGCACAAACACAGGACTGGCCTTCCTTTTCTGTGAGCCCCTTTCACTCCCTCTAACTACATTAACCCATTTTTCCTACTTGATAATCCTGACTTTCCCCACCACATCAACCCTTCTGACCACCTGCTCAGCGAGCAGAGGACCCCTTTCAAGGTTGACCTTTCTGCCCAGCGTTGCAACTTGCTCCTCCAGATCTCTAATGCGAGCTTCCAGAAGGGCAACCCCGCTCACATCTATCACAGTGGTATCCATCCTGGAGCTGTTGCACCAATTTTGCATACATGTGGCACTGTGCAAAACCTTCAACCCTGCTAGCACTCATTTCCCAGTTACAATATCATTACTTATAGGAAGTTTAAGACGTTACTTACAGGTTAGGTTAGAAGACATATATATATATATTTTTTTTTTTATATATAAGTCTTCTAACCTGTAAGTAACATCTTAAAAACATACATACATCTCTGGGGAAATGAATGATTCATCGTAAAAAAATTTGAGCGGTACTCACCCCTCGGCCAGCTTCCGGGTCTTCAGGGAGTTCCGTCGGAGATCCAGTGACATCACGGACATCAACGTCACCGGCCTCCTCCCCCTTCCCCAAGTGCTTCCGTCTGCTAACGAAGGGAAGGGGGGGGGGCGGGGGGGGGGGGGGAGTCCAGTGACAGCGATGTCCGTGAAATCATAAATTGAGGAAGACAGATCCTAACAATTTGATTGATCTCACTAGTCAAAGTATTCAGATAAACATCTATGTAAATCCTGGACTTGGCAATGAAAAATCAACATATCTGAGGGCTTTCCTAGCTGTAAGTCAGTTTGACGATGGACTGACATTGATTGGTTATCCAGCAATCAAATTATAATATAATGACAGCACTTTTCCAAAGAGCTAACACTTTGCTGTCTCAGCAGGTGATGTCTCTGGCTCTCCATCGGTCCCCTGATGCACAATGGTGCTATTTAATAGACTGTAGGGTGACGCCGTAGACCCGCTGAGGAAGTTCTGATTGAATGTAACGAGTACGAGGAAGAAACTATGCATGATGTCAGCTAAAAGTAGTTGGATCTGTATGTGCGTTATAATTAATCGAAATTAGTCGATTAAATCGAAGAAAAAAAAAACAAAACACACGATTAAATCGAGCACGGAAATTTTAATCAGTAACAGCCCTAAAAATATATACACATACAACACACACACACACACACACACACACACAACAGTGGGCATGGAAAGTATCAGACCCCCTTACATTTTTCACTCTGTTATATTGCAGCCATTTGGTAAAATCATTTAAGTTCAAGTTCATTTTTTTTCCTCAATGTACACACAGCACCCCATATTGACAGAAAACACAGAATTGTTGACATTTTTGCAGATTAAAAAAGAAAAAAAATTGAAATATCATATGGTCCCAAGTATTCAGACCCTTTGCTGTGACACTCATATTTAACTCAGGTGCTCCACCAGTCGGGGCTTTATGGCAGATTGGCCCGACGAAGCCTCTCCTCAGTGCAAGACACATGAAAGCCCGCATGGAGTTTGCTAAAAAACACCTGAAGGACTCCAAGATGGTGAGAAATAAGATTCTTTGGTCTGATGAGACCAAGACAGAACTTGTTGGCCTTAATTCTAAGCGGTATTTGTGGAGAAAACCAGGCACGGCTCATCACCTGTCCAATACAGTCCCGACAGTGAAGCATGGTGGTGGCAGCATCATGCTGTGGGGGTGTTTTTCAACTGCAGGGACAGGCGACTGGTTGCCCCTGGGAAAGATGAATGCGGCAAGTACAGGGTATATCCTGGACAAAAACCTTCTCCAGAGTGCTCAGGACCTCAGACTAGGCCAAAGGTTTACCTCCAACAAGACAATGACCCTAAGCAAACAACTAACGAAGGAGTGGCTTCACAACAACTCCGTGACTGTTCTTGAATGGCCCAGCCAGAGCCCTGACTTAAACCCAATTGAGCATCTCTGGAGAGACCTAAAAATGGCTGTCCAACGTTTACCATCCAACCTGACAGAGCTGGAGGGGATCTGCAAGGAGGAATGGCAGAGGATCCCCAAATCCAGGTGTGAAAAACTTGTTGCATCTTTCCCAAGAAGACTCATGGCTGCATTAGATCAAAAGGGTGCTTCTACTAAATACTGAGCAAAGGGTCTAAATACTTAGGACCATGTGATATTTCAGTTTTTTTAAAAAATTTGCAAAAATGTCAACAATTCTGTGTTTTTCTGTCAATATGGGGTGCTGTGTGTACATTAATGAGGAAAAAAAAAAGAACTTAGATATTAGCAAATGGCTGCAATATAACAGTGAAAAATTGAATGGGGGTCTGAATACTTTCAGTCCCCCTCCCCCCCACTAATATATATAACACATACATACACTTTAGATATGATAAAATGAGAAGTATGGTTATGGTCAATGTACTTGACATAGGTGACCTCAAATGCAACCCCTCACATACCATATTCAGTGTATGCAATTATAATTTCGAAGGAACTGTTAAATCCTAGGGACAGGCAGCAAAAGCTGTCAGATTGTGGACAGACTGCGCTAAAAATTGTCAGACTGCAGATATGCTGCAGGAGACCAATCAGAAACAAGCAACACATTACATGAGACTGCTAAAGATCATTACAGTCCCTTTACGAAGCAGTTTTCCAATGTTTTTGCTCCTTAGAGATGCTGAATATTTTCTGGTTTCACATTTGATCGTATTCTAAGCAAGGTCCATTATAAATGGAGAAAAAAAAAAAAAAAAAAAAAAAAAAAAGAAGAAGGATGAGGAATGGATAGCATCAGGGACCAGTGTTGCCAACCATCAGTATTTTTACTGGCAGCCCTGGAGAGGATCCCCAAGTACTCACCAGATTAGATGGGTGGTGGGGGAAACCACAGCTTGGAGGACTTGCCTCCCAAAAGCCTGGTCCTGACTAGACAACAGGTCTAGCAGATAGGGTTTTGTAAATGTGGAAAAGCTTGACCATGTAGCTGTCTTGCAAATCTGCTCCAGGGTGGCACCAGCCTCTTCCGCCCAGGAAGACGAAATTGCTCTTGTGGAGTGCGTTTTAATACCTTTAGGAGGTTCTCTATCTAGAACTCTGTACCCTTCAGTGATAGCCAATCTGATCCACCTGGCTAATGTAACTTTAGATGCCTGCCGACCCTTACGTTTACCGGAAAACAAAAGAAAAAGCGAATCTGCCATCCTAAAATGTTTGGTAGCTTCTAGATAAACTAAAAAGGCATTCAACATATGACTTTTTTCATTTGTAGCATTTTGACAAAAAAGGTAGGTAGAATAAGGTTTTGAGATTTATGAAACTTGGACGCTACCTTAAGCACAATCCCATGAACTGTCTTTAAGATGACCCTATCGTCAAGGATTTGGAGGAAAGGATCTCTAGTGGAGAGCACTTGCATTTCACTCTCTTTGCGAGCTGACGCTATTGCGACTAATAGCACAGTCTTAAGAGTGAGTAAACTTAAAAGAGGCTTCTGAGATTGGCTCAAAGGGTGCTCTAAGAAAGGCTCCAAGAACTACCGATAGGTCCCAGGTTGCAGTCTTGTGTCCTTAAACTTGTCTGTATTTTGCGATGGCTTTGCAGAACCTGGGAGATAAGGGGGTCCTCCTGCAAGGATTTTTCTAAGTACACACTTTAAGCAGCAATCTGTACCTTGAGTGTACTAAGCGACAACCCTCGATCAATCCCATCTTGAAAGAACTCCAATGAGGTTTGCTGAGCTCCTGCTTGCATCTGTCCTACTACTTAGCCATCCATTAAACTTTTACCAGATCTTGCTATATATAGCTCTAGTGACAAGTTTGCGGCTCTGGAGTAAAGTTTGGATAACTCTTTCTGATAGTCCCTTGTTCTTTAGGATCTCTTCTTCAGTAACCACGCTGCTAGTTTTAGTGTGGCGGTTTGCAGATGCACAAGAGGTCCCCGCGAGAGAAGGTCCTTCCTGTGAATTAACCTCAGGATGGGGCTGGTCTGCCAAATTGAGAAGTGTTTTAAACCACGGTCTCTTGGGCCAGAACGGAGCCACAAAGACTGCCTCTTCCAAGAGAAATTTGGCTAAAACCCTCGGGATGAGGGGGGGAGGGGTGGAAATGCATGATAGTGGTTGAAAGCCCAGGGGGTTCTGTAGAGCATCCACTGCCAGGAGCTGATCCCCCCCCCCCCCCCCCGTTTAGTGAAAAGAATCTTGGGACTTCTGCATTCTTGGTTGCGAAGAAATCCACTTCTGGGTTTCCCCAGTATGACACTATGTTGTTGAATACCTCTGGGTGCAGAGACCATTCCTAATTTGAGACTTGTTGATTTAAAAAAAAAAATCTGCTGCATCATTCTGCTCTCCTTTCAGATGAACCGAAGAAATAGAATGGAGATTCTGTTGTGCCCACCGAAAATAGTTTTGGCCACTGACAAAACGGGGACTCTTGGTATCCCCCTTGTTTGTTAATATATGCTACAACTGTCGTATTGTCGGAACGGATCTGGAGAGGGATGACCCCCGATCTGTTCCTGAAAGGCTAGCAATCCCTTGGAGATAGCTGTCCATTCTCTCCAATTGGAGGAGAAACTCTCTGGGTCCACCTGCCCTGTGCCCAGCGGTGGTTGAGTTGGGCTCCCCAGCCTCAACTGCTGGCATCGGTGGTCAGTATGCAAGATATGGACAGTATCCAGTGTACCCCTTTCTGAAGGTTCTCCCTGTTCTTCCACCACTATAGGGACCATTTCACCCTGGAGGGAATTGTTATTTCCTCTTCTAGGTCTTTGTCTCTCAAATCTCCCAGAAGGAAGCTCTGTAGGCTCCTTTGGTGGAAGCAGGCCCATTGTACGGCATGTATTGAGGCCATTAAGCCCAGGGCTGACATTACTTCCCTTGCTGAGCAACAGTGGTTGGATTGGAAGCAACACATTTTCTGCTTCAAGCGAGTGCCCTTTTCTTCTGGAAGTACTAGCTTCTGTTCTCTGGATTGGATGGTGTAACCCAAAAAGAATGGTTTGGGCTGGGATTGGATTTTTCTTTATCTATAATCCACCCCAGATGTAGGCTGTGCTATGTCCAGGTCCCGAAGGAGCTCCTCTTCTGAGCGAGCCATAAGGAGTAAATATAATGGACTGGAGCCTTGAGGGGACTAGTGCTTCAGTGACAGCCCGAAGGGAAAGGCCCTGCACTAGAAATGATAAATCTTGTCTCTGATCTGAATTGCTAGGTGGAGAAATATTTGATATTCTTCCCATATAGGGATATGTAAATAGGCACCTTTTAGATCCAAAGTTGCCATGAGGACTTATTTCTGTAGAAGGTTTCTTATTGAAAAAGTGGACTCCATGCAAAACCTCTTGTATTGGATGGATAAGTTCAAGGGCCAGAGATTCATAAATTAGTCTGATATGAAAACCATCCAGAAAATTCAAACACTTGCGAAAAAAAAAACGCTCCCTTTTTCCTTAACTGGGACCTGTACCAATAGTTCTTGATCTAACATTTCCCCGATCAGAAAAAGTAAGGCCCTGGCTTTCTCATAGCCCTTCTATGCTGTTTTGCACAAAGTTGTTTGCTGTTACAGCTTCCCACTGTGGGAGAAATACTTTCAATCTTCCTCCCACCGAAAGTCTGAGGTCACTGTGGTTTTGGCTGGGATGGTTAAAGAGAATACTTCCTTTCCCTTTACCCTTCTGTCCAGGCCAATGTTTCTTCAGTCTGAAGTCTATCTCTGCCTTTGGTGGCAAAAAAAATTTCTTTGGAAAAAAACTTTTGCGGGAAAAGATTTTACTTCCAACTTGACAGATTCTGTTGACACACCGGTTATAAACCTCATTGCTTTGAACAGCATTGGAAATTACTTTAGTAGTTCTCTTGGGGTACCAGCAACCAAATGCACTTGCCGCTGCGCCAGCCAGAATTCGTGGTTCCTAGTGACACAAGTTGTGGCCAATCTCAGGCTCTTTTTAGGACTATATGCCGCCTTCTATCCATCGGGTCTTTTAAGTGCCCCATGTCTTCAAATGTTAACCACTTAAGGACTGGACCATTATGCTGCTTAAGGACCAGAGGACTTTTTCCAATTTGGCACTGCGTCACTTTAACTGCTAATTGCGCAATCATGCAATGCTGTACCCAAACGAAATTTGCATCCTTTTCTTCCCACAAATAGAGCTTTCTTTTGATGGTATTTGATCACCTCTGCCGTTTTTATTTTTTGCGCTATAAACGGAAAAAGACTGAAAATTTTGAAAAAAAAAAGAAAAAAAAAAGAAAGATAATTTCTACTGTTATAAAAAAAAAAAATCGAATAAACTCAATTTTAGTCATACATTTAGGCCAAAATGTATTCGGCCACATGTCTTTGGTAAAAAAAAGTCAATAGGCGTACATTTATTGGTTTGTGCAAAAGTTATAGCGGCTACAAACTAGGGTACATTTTCTGGAATTTACACAGCTTTTAGTTTATGACTGCCCATGTCATTTCTTGAGGTGCTAAAATGGCAGGGCAGTACAAAAGCCCCCCAAATGACCCCATTTTGGAAAGTAGACACCCCAAGGAAATTGCTGAGAGGCATGTTGAACCCATTGAATATTTATTTTTTTGTCCCAAGGGATTGAATAATGACAAAAAAAAAAAAAAAAAAAAAAAAAAATATTTACAAAAAGTTGTCACTAAATGATATATTGCTCACACAGGCCATGGGCCTATGTGGAATTGCACCCCAAAATACATTCAGCTGCTTCTCCTGAGTACGGGGATACCACATGTGTGGGACTTTTTGGGAGCCTAGCCGCGTACGGGGCCCCGAAAAGCAATCACCGCCTTCAGGATTTCTAAGGGCGTAAATTTTTGATTTCACTCCTCACTACCTATCACAGTTTTGAAGGCCATAAAATGCCCAGATGGCACAAAACCCCCCCAAATGATCCCATTTTAGAAAGTAGACACCCCAAGCTATTTGTTGAGAGGCATGTTGAGTCCATGGAATATTTTATATTTTGACACAAGTTGTGGGAAAGAGACAATTTTTTTTTTTTTTTGCACAAAGTTTTCACTAAATGATATATTGCTCAAACATGCCATGGGAATATGTGAAATTACACCCCAAAATACATTCTGTTGCTTCTCCTGAGTAGGGGGATACCACATGTGTGAGACTGTTTGGGAGCCTAGCTGCGTACGGGGCCCCGAAAACCAATCACCATCTTCAGGATTTCTAAGGGTGTACATTTTTGATTTCACTCTTCACTGCCTATCACAGTTTCGGAGGCCATGGAATGCCCAGGTGGCACAACCCCCCCCCCCAAATGACCCCATTTTGGAAAGTAGACACCCCAAGCTATTTGCTGAGAGGCATGGTGAGTATTTTGCAGCTCTCATTTGTTTTTGAAAATGAAGACAGACAAGAAAAAACTTTTTTTTTTCTTTTTTCAATTTTCAAAACTTTGTGACAAAAAGTGAGGTCTGCAAAATACTCACTATACCTCTCAGCAAATAGCTTGGGGTGTCTACTTTCCAAAATGGGGTCATTTGGGGGGGGGGGGGGGTTTGTGCCACCTGGGCATTCCATGGCCTCCGAAACTGTGATAGGCAATGAAGAGTGAAATCAAAAATTTACGCCCTTAGAAAGCCTGAAGGCGGTGCTTGGTTTTCGGGGTCCCGTACGCAGCTAGGCTCCCAAACAGTCTCACACATGTGGTATCCCCCTACTCAGGAGAAGCAACAGAATGTATTTTGGGGTGTAATTTCACAAATTCCCATGGCATGTTTGAGCAATATATCATTTAGTGAAAACTTTGTGCAAAAAAAAAAAAAAAAAAATTGTCTCTTTCCCGTAACTTGTGTCAAAATATAAAATATTCCATGGACTCGACATGACTCTCAGCAAATAGCTTGGGGTGTCTACTTTCCAAAATGGGGTCATTTGGGGGGGTTTTGAACTGTCCTGGCATTTTATGCACAACATTTAGAAGCTTATGTCACACATCACCCACTCGAAGACAAAGCCCTTTGACACTTTGTTTACATGAAAAAATTATTTGTTTTTGCAAGAAAATTACTTTGAACCCCCCAAACATTAGATTTTTTTAAAGCAAATGCCCTACAGATTAAAATGGTGGGCGTTTCATTTTTTTTTTTCACACAGTATTTGCGCAGCGATTTTTCAAACGCATTTTTTGGGGAAAAAAAAAAAACACACTTTTTAAAATTTTAATGCATTAAAAACACACTATATTGCCCAAATGTTTGATGAAATAAAAAAGATGATCTTAGGCCGAGTACATGGATACCAAACATGACATGCTTTAAAATTGCGCACAAACGTGCAGTGGCGACAAACTAAATACATTTTTAAAAGCCTTTACAGGTTACCACTTTAGATTTACAGAGGAGGTCTACTGCTAAAATTACTGCCCTCGATCTGACACCTCACATGCATGGTGCAATTGCTGTTTACATTTGACGCCAGACCGACGCTTGCGTTCGCCTTAGCTCGAGAGCAGTGGGGGACAGGGGTGCTTTTTCTATATTTTTTATTTTTATTTTTTTTCGCTTTTTTAATCTTTTTAAACTGTTTTTCATTATTTTTTTTTTTTTTTTTATATTTTTATTGTTATCTCAGGGAATGTAAATATCCCCTATGATAGCAATAGGTAGTGACAGGTACTCTTTTTTGAAAAAATTGGGGTCCATTAGACCCTAGATCTCTCCTCTGCCCTCAAAGCATCTGACCACACCAAGATCGGTGTGATAAAATGCTTTCCCAATTTCCCAATGGCGCCGTTTACATCCGGCGAAATCTAAGTCATGAAATGCTCGTAGCTTCCGGTTTCTTAGGCCATAGAGATGTTTGGAGCCACTCTGGTCTCTGATCAGCTCTATGGTCAGCTGGCTGAATCACCGGCTGCATTCTCAGGTTCCCTGTTAAGACAGGAGAGCCAGAGAAAAACACGGAAGACGGTGGGGGGGGGGGGGCATTCCCTCCCACTGCTTGTAAAAGCAGTCTAGAGGCTAATTAGCCGCTAGGATTGCTTTTACATGAAAGCCGACCGCTGGCTGAAAAGAATGATACCAAGATGATACCTAAACCTGCAGGCATCATTCTTGTATACGCACTCAAAGTCGTGAATGGCGTATCTGAAGACAAAAAAAATGGTTAACAATAAAACACAGTAAACGGTAAAGTAAAAAAAATTGCATACCTGAAAAGCAAACATGATAAAACATAACAATAAAACATTGCAGAATAGAATACAGTAAAAAAGAGCAGAACAATAGAGAGAGAATAGAGAGAGAGAGAGAGAATAAAACGACAACTATTTTTTTTTTATTTTATATATTTTTTTTTTTACACTTTTTTTGTAACTAACTTTTATAACTGTAACCGGTTCCAGGTTCGGGTCTCTCAAAATGCGATGGCATCTTTGGAGACCCTGTGAAAGTGTGTCCTAGTCTGTGCAATGCTGTACCCTACGCTAATACTCAACTAGTGAATGGTAGCGTTCAAAACATTCACCAATGCAAAGACCAGGATTGTCAGGACAGGAGGGACAATAGCAGCGGGTGTCACGCCTATATCCGCGCTTGCTGCAGACACAACATCTTTCTTTGGGGGGGGGGGGGGGGGTTCGTTGGGTAGGGGTACTCGGGAGGACATAAAGAAAATGCCTCTCATGCAGCCGACTGCATTTGGTTGGGGATGTGAATGGGGGAAGTACAGGCGCTGCAGAAGTGGTGGGTTCCCAATTAGGATTGGCGAATGCAGCAGGAAGGGCACTATGGGCACGACGGGCCTCTGTCTTCTTGGTGGCAGCGGGACACTATTTGTGCTTGCCACCTCACCAGCTTGAACTGCACTTATGGGACTCGCCACGTCACCAAGTGTTACTGCAGTGCTGGTTTGACTACGACCAGGGTGTACTAGGCCGCTGGTGCTTGCCAGTTCACCAAAACACTACCAAAAAAAAAAAAAAAAAAAAAAAAAAAAAAAAAAAAAAAAAAAAAAAAACTTAGCGATCGCAGGGATCAGGCCTGACTCTGCGAACGCTGCAGTTATGCGTTTAGTGTATTGTAAGCGACAGTGATCGATCGATACTGCACTTGGGTGGGCTGGGCTGGGCGGAGGGGCAAAACGCAGGTGCTAGCAGGTATCTGGGCTGATCCCACTAACACTGCGTTTTTGGGAACCCTAAACTGCTGGGGACGCTAGTATAGATCTGATCGGAACAGATATTGATGCGTTCAGATACTATACCACTAAGGGAGGCGTATGCTGCGTGCGTGGGTGTTAGCGGTACTGGCGCTAATCTGACGCTGCCTGGGGCGACGCATATCACCGCCGGGCGATCAGGGGGCTAAACCTTTATTCGGTAATAAACGACGGGTGCCCTGACACTATAAAAAATAAACTAACCAGCGTCACCCATAAGTTATATGGTGATCAGTAGTGAAAGGGTTAACTAGGGGCAATCAAGGGGTTAAAACATTTATAAGATAGTATATGGGGGTCCCCGTCGCTATAAAAGGCTGACGGCGAACCTAAATATTTACGTCCCTAACTAGCGTCACCAGTGACACTAATACAGCGATCAGAAAAATGATCGCTTAGCGACACTGGCGACAGGGGGTGATCAAGGGGTTAAAACTTTATTGGGGGGGGGGTTAGGGGGGTACCCTAGACCTACAGGGGGCTAATACTAACTGCCCTACCACCGTAACTGTCACAAACTGACACCATGCAGTAATCAGAAAAAAAAAAAAAAAAAAACTGCTTGGTGTCAGTGTGACAGGGGGGGGTAATCGGGGGGTAAAGGGGGGTGTTATGGGTGCCTGGCATGTTCTACTGTGTGTGTGTGTGTGTGTGTGTGTGTGTGTGTGTGTGTGTGTGTGTGTGTGTGTGTGTGTGTGTGTGCTCACATTTCAGTCTTCTCTCCTAGGCGCCGGAACGGAAACTGCAGAGCCGAGGAGATATGACATCACATCCTCTGCCTCTGTGTACTACACAGAGGCAGGGGAAGCATCTCATTGGCTGGGAGCGATCGCAAGGGGGGGGCCACGATCGGATGGCCTCCCCCTCATCTCTGATCGCTGCCAGAACAAAGGCGACCGCCTCAGGCACCCGGGGGGTACCAGGTACGTGATTTTGCCTGCCCGTGCCATTCTGCTGACGTATATCAGCGTGAGGCGGTCGTCAAGTGGTTAAGTCTGCCTGTTTTGAGATCTTAGACAGAGGTGTGTCCAATTTAGGATTTTTATTCCACATGGCTTCTGGGGTCAAAGGGGAATCTTCTTTTTAAGGAATTGGAAAAAAAAATGCTTCATCAGGCTCAGCCCATTCTTTATGAATTCGATCTAAGAGGACGTCATGAACTGGAAAGATTTTTGCTTTCTTTTTTCCCCTAGACCCAGATACATCATGTCTAGATAACTGCAACTCTTCCTCATGGATATCCAGAGTATTGTAACCTGCACCTAGTAGATCGTCTAATTCTTCAAAAGGGACAATTTGTACTTTGAAGCCTTACTAGCTATGGCCTGCTCTTCATCCTGCTCTGAATCTGAGTCTAAAGAGACTGGCCTGACCACTGCCGGGCTGTGCTCCCTAACCACTTGGGGCTCCCCTGGACTTGAGGTTGTAGGGTCTGGAGAAAAGAGTACTTTTACAGGTGTGCTACTGGTTGAAGCTGCTGATGTGCTTGCATCAGAGATTTGCTTCCTGAAGGATTTAAAATGTAGGAGGCTACTTCATCCTTAAAAAAAGGAGCGAAGAAACGTAGCCAGGGGGGAGTCTGCCTCAGACTTTAGCAGATTAGCGATGCATTGTTTGCATTAGGCTCTAATGTAACTAAGAGAGCTTAGTACCACAATTAGGGCATTTTTCATGGCTTGATTTGTCCTCCCTGGAGGTTTCTTTTGCCTGAAAACACAGAATGGGTGTGGGCAATAACTATCCGGCCTCCCAAATTGACATTCTGTAGACTGTCTTCTCTGGGACTGTGAGGAATCCACCACTCAGGGGTGCCCTCGTCCAGCCCTGCCAACCACCAAAGAAAAGTACATAAAAAGGGTCTACCCAGCAGCCTACCTGTGCTTGGCTGGTGCCTGAATCGCCCGCAGTGTCCTGGGGATTAGCCTCCATGGTCGTCCCCTGTTCCAGTTCCCGCCGCTAGTCTGATTAGGCTGGACGCTGGCCAGGAATTGTAGGCCTGGCCCTCCCTTTCCTCCCTGCGCCCTGGAGACCCAGAACCGGAGATCTGGGCTTGTGATTATATCAGTTCCGCCGAAAGGGACACATATGGCGTCTCCAGCCCAGAGGCATCCGGAGCAGCCAGAGGGAGCACACAGGGCAGTTTCACCTGGCCGGGCCTTCAGCCACCAGGAAAACCGCTGCCAACATGCCACTGACCCTCACCAGGCACTGGAAGGAGGTGAAAACCAGGTCTGCTCCTTATCAGCTGGATGGCACCCGGGCCAAAAAGGTAGGAAAGAATCTACTAGAGAGCCATTTGCTGGCTAGGACCCATTCCCCTTGCAAGGTCTCCTCTTTCCTTCTGGAAGCTGCTGAGAGATGTAGTACTTCCAAAAAGAATTAAAAAAACAAAAATTAATTAACTGGTTCCTCAGCAACATGCTTCTTGATGGAGGAAACACAAATGACTGGCCATATTCCTGAGGGACCGCCTTTCGAAACTGAAAGGGCAAAGTTTTTCCTGTGGCGATGGGAGAAGCTACATCTCTCAAGGGCTGTCCTGGAAGACAACTGGGGAAAATTTAATTTAGTAACTTTTGGAAATGCCAGAAAAAAAACAAACAAAAAAAAAAAAACAACTTTGCTATGCCAGTAAATTTTAATCTGGTAGGTTGGCAATGATGCCAGGGCATAACTACAGGTCATGGGCTCCAAAGAAAAATAATAATATATGGGGCACCCTGATGACCTCCCTACTGTCATTGAAAGAGAACCAAGTTTAAAGCAAGGACAGACAGCATACGGGGCCTGTAACATAGGCAGTACATTACTAGGGAGTAGGCACCAGTGCTGTGAATAGATGCTGCTAGCTAGGGGAACATCAGTGCAAGGAATAAACTTAACATTCCTTTTCCAGCCAACTACTCTGTCCGCAGGGGCTCACCAACATCTCAGAACCTCAGTGTAACTTTTAGGTCCTCACACCCATTCCACAGTAAGCAAGTGCTGAAAGAGATGGTCTAGTAGTCAGAAAAAAAAATAATAAAACCCTCACACAAAAGAGCTGTAGTAGCAATGATGATCACAGTAATTTTATATCGCTACATAATTGTTATCACACCATTACTCTATAATCCTAGTACAAACCTATTTAACCAGGCCCTGCCCCTCATACGACATTCTTGGGTAGAAATGGTTAAACCGGTAGCAATTTTCAGCCAGCGATTCGAGTGGCTAATGTTAGACCATATTATGTCTAAAGCTGAAATGATTCATGTGTTGCCAATTTCCGGTCTATGAGGGATTTGATATACAGGGAATGTGATTGAATTGGGCCTTCATGTTTGTCATAAGTAATGGAGGATCTTAACAGATCCAAAACACTGTCATTTTGATGAGTTGCGACAAGCCATATTGTAATATATTGGTATTAAAATTGCCTTTCCTCTACAATCTGCAACGCTGTAATTTTCTGTAAAATGCAATACATTATGGCCAGGGCAGGACATGGGGTGGTGGGGGCCCCTGGGCTTGAGTCACTTTCGGGCCCTACCTTCTATACATTACTTTAAATAGAACAAAATATTAACTGGTACCGTAGACAGTGTTGCATGTTAAAAAAAACATAATTATTTATATGACCACTGATTGAAGCTTGAAAAACTTTTCCGAAAAATAAACAATGATTAAAAAAGTTCAAAGTGATCATGCGTTTATTGCAATGCAGAAATGTCTTGGTCAGAATGAGAATAAAAACACTTATTTACCTGGAAAACATATTGAAAAACAAATACCTTGTAAGGCTGCCCGGGAAAGACCGATACTACACTTAGGCAGGCTCCTCCGCTCCAGGAAGCTCCTGTCACGGTCACGTCGGCTCTGAGTCTGAGACTCCCCGTCCGACGTGACTGACTCAATGATGTCACTCGTTGCTAGACGCCAGGCAGCCCAGGCGCAAGCAACGAGTGCAGGGTTGCCAAGCCAAAGGCGCAGCTCCACCCACCTCAAGGCTCCTCCTGGTCCGTCCTGCGTAATTAAACATTAGAGTTTCACTCTCTGCGCCGCTGATGAGACAGAGACAGACAGAGATAGAGAGACTCGGGCAGAGCAGCGCTGCAGCCAAGTGAGGACCAGTGCGAGTCACCGCTGTTTCATCCGATCTAGCTCAAGATATATAAAGATATTTAAAATGTAAACGGGCGGGGCCGAGGGGCTCCCCATTGGGCAGGGCCCATGGGCTTGAGCCCAGTCAAGCCCAATGGTAAGTCCGGCCCTGAATATGGCAACCTGGAGGCAGTCGTGTGTTGTGTACAGAGCGCCCCCCAGAATTGTCATTTCCTGCTTGGGTGATTGACTCATTGATTTTACCAGAAATCTGCACTAAGTTACAAATCAGATTTTGGGCATCCTCACATACTCTGCAGCAAACATTTCAGTTTGTGAGATACTGCCAAACGGTTAATTATGTCTAAAGGGATTTTGACCCTGCCAAGTTCCTCATTAGAGCCCTGCAGTTAACATCTGTTGAGCAATAAAAAAAAAAAAAAATTAAAAAAAAAAAAAAAGGTCACTCATTTTGCACATGGAAAACAGAAAGCAAAACAGCCATTTCTTCAGAACAAAAAAGGCAAACATCCCAACCTGCAAAAACTAATTTCAGGGAGGTGATGCTTCGTGGGCTGGTGCCGACACCTCCCCCCCTCCCAATAAAATGCAGCCTTACCAGTGCCCATTGAATACAGCCTGATCACACAGCTGCTGGGGTTGGCTGCTGGTCCTGGTGTCTGGCTGCTGAGCTGGGCCCTGGGGTCTGGCTCCTGGGCCAGGGGGCCGGCTGCTGAAGCTGGGCTACTGAGGCCGCTGAGCCATCCCAGTCAGAGAGTTCCCCAGAAGGAAGGTGGCGACACTTCACGCCGGCACCCCCCCTTCCCAATAAAAGACAGCCTGATCAAACAGCTGCTGGGGCCTGGCTGCTGGAGCTGGGCCCTGGGGTCTGGCTCCTGGGCCAGGGCTGCTGGGGCCAGAGGGCCAGCCACAATGGGGCCAAGGGTCCGGTGAGCCATCCCAGTCAGAGTGCCCCAGAAGGAAGGGGGTGGGCGGAGGCAGAGAGAAGATGTGATCTGCAGGCTGTAGCAATTAAAAGAAAATAAACTTTCCCCAGTCAAGTGGACTTGTTCTCCACTTTTGGGTGCCGCCACGCAGTAATCACTTGTGTGACAAGTACATGACAGTCCCGGTCTGCCTGGTGGATTGATATAGAAGAGGCCCAGACTGTCATGTACTTGTCGCACAGGTGATTACTGCGCAGCAGGACCCGAAAGTGGAGAAAGAGTCCGCTTGACTGGGGAAAGTTTTTATCTTTTCTTTTAATTGCTACATCCTGCAGATCACGGCGGTTAGTCTTCTCTGCCTCTGGCCCACCCCCCTTCCTTCCCTGCTGAATTGGCTGGATCAAAAATAAATAAATAAATAAAATAGTACCCATGGAGCAGCCACATTAGGCTGGGGACAGCAGGCTGGGCTGTCCGTCTAAATTCCCCCCCTTCCCCCGCCTCACCTCGCAGCGCCTGGGTGCACCCATTCAGGATCGGCCTTGCATCCACCTGTCACTCAGCCGGCGCTCACGGGTGTCCGGGAACCCGCAGCTTAATGTGGGAGACTCTGGATGTCTGAAAAGGTAGGAATCTGCAACAAAGTTTGTTAAAATCCTTGCAACGTACATGCATCACCCAGAGGGGAATGTTTTTTTTCCCCTCAACAGAAGTGGAGTTACTCTTTAAATTCAGTGCTGGACAGGATGACCTCTGTCAGTAATAAATTTACCATACTACAGATGGCTAAACTTCATATGACACAGCCTGTAAAGGGGATCTTTAATTAGCAACAGCAATTATGAAGTCTCTTCCTGTGTCATCAGCAGCTCTTGATTGGAGATGTCACAGGTGGTAAAGGATTGGTGTCCACAGCAACCTCTCAATCCCTAATGATACTCGATTTGTGTTATCTTTACAAGCATATACATTTTCCATGTTTAGGTTGCCTCAAAAGCCCCTGGAGGAATCCTGTTCCACTCCCAGGCCCCATAGCATTCATGCAGCTGTCCCTGTAATAATCCATACATATTCAATGTGTCAAGAAAAAAAAAAAAAAAAAAGCGTGTGTTTGTTGCTTTTAAAAAAACAGATATTTAAAAAGGAGTAATATGAACAGGTTTAAGCAGGAAAATAGAATATATTGATATCCAGCTTCTTTATTCTTTGGTTTCTCAACCCCCCAGTTTTTAAAGACTGTTCCAATCTACAGTAAATAAAAATCATACTGTATCATTACGAATCGTGAACTGACCTTATGCATATCTTCTTCCAGCGCGGTGACGATCTCCTTTTCATGTCGGTCCAGCATTTGCAATATGGCTTGTAGCTGTTGAATTCTAAATGAGAAAGTCTTGGTTTTGCCGGAGGAAAATGCCTCTGTAGATTTTTTCAGAGTTTCTTCACATAAAGAGGAGGTGGAGGATTTCCTTGTTTGACTTTCACCAGATACCGTCCTATAATGTATGCATTTAGTCCGATTTACTAAAAGCGTAAAAGCTGTTCACTAAGCAAAGTTCATGTTTAGTTTGTAGAAAAATCTCTGCCCCACCAGATAATCATCCCACAACTGTTGGCAACTAGCTCGTCTCAGTTGCAATTATAGAAAAGAGTTGCACTCCTGTTTAATTACGTAGGTTTGTTTTTACTGGTTATGATAAAGCGACATTAAAGGCTCATTTTTTGAATTAAAACAAACATGTTTTAAGGGCCATGCAGGCCCTCTGGCTCCTCCACCCTGCTAAGTGCCCCCATAGCAAGTCGCTTGTGTGCACATCCTTGACACGCAAAGAGGTGGCTCGGCCCCGCCCCTCAGCTATGGCTCTGATTGACAGCAGCGGGAAGGAGGAGGGGGGCCAAGGTTCGCTGCAGCGCTGTCTCCAAATGTGGGCGGGGGGGGGGGAGGAGACGAATAAGCGGAAGTTCCACTTTTGGCTGGAACTCCACTTTAAGGCCTCTTGCACATAGACGGTGGTAAAAAACTTGCGGTTGTGGTAAATTTAACGCAACATACCGAGTTGACAGGCGGCACTGACCTGTCAAACTCGACCATTCAATTCAGTGGTGCCGCACTGAAACCGCAAGCCAAACACTTGGCTTACAGTTTAAAGTAGAAATATAAGCAAAACTTTTCTTTTTTCTATTTTGGATAGTGTAAGGGAGGGTTATAACTTGTGAGCTTTTTTTCTTTTTTTGTGCCATCTGTGTCCCATTGGGGAGATTTCCTGTCACTTCCTGTCCCATAGCCAAAACAGGAAGTGAGGAAATATGTGCAAATTAAGGGATCCCTTGGGGTCCCCCAGGTCACCAGAACTAGTGTCCCCATTAGAAGATTTACCCTCGGTCACTTTTCTGGGGACAACCCAAAATTTGGGATTCCTTTATTTTCCCTTTCAATAAGAATGGTAAACAGGACAATAGAGAAAGCAAATCTCTGCCCCTAAAAAGGGGGCAGAGGGAGCAATAAAAACCTGAAAGGTATTCTAATTAGGGTTGCCACCTTTTCTTCATGCCAAACCCGAACACTTTAGTGGCGCACAGCAATTTTGTTTGCAGTACACACTATAGGATTGCAAAAGACCTTAAACACCTTTGGGTGCCTCAGGCAGAGTAGTAATGTGGTACACTACACACACCAAGGTGAACAGTGGGTGTGGCCATATTGAGTTAACAGATGGCAACAGATGTGTGTTACTGTTACTTGGGGAGCCACAGTTCAATCTGAATAATGTGTCCGGGTTTTACACGGACTGAAACCCAGACACATGTCAAAACTTGGAATAGTGCTCCAACCTCTTTGGTTTGCGCCAATATCCATGGGTTACTCAGGTTTATTGGGGCACTCTAAAAACTTCATGAGTCACCCCAGTATCCATGGGGTACTCTGCCTATGGGACATGCTTACCTCCATGGAGTGCTCTAACATCCATGGGGTGCTCCAACCTCCATGGGTTGCTGTGTCTATGGGGCACTCTAATCTCCATAGAACACTCTAACCTTTGCTTTGTCTATGGGGTGCTCTGACATCTATTGGTCACTCTAGCATTTATGGAGGTCGGTAACATCTATGGGGTGCTCTAACATCTATCTTTAGCTGGATAACCAGCCATTCCTACCAGCTGTTTACACAATGAATCATTGATTGTGCAAATATTTATCCAAATGTCTAAGAAACCATAAATTTGGTTGAGCTTATAAAGATTAATGGTGTTGTGCTAACCTTTAACCATGTGTAGAAACAGATATTTTAAATTGATTATATTAAAAAAAAAAAAAAATTGGTAATCTAATCCTATGTGCGTCTATGGACACAGAACCAGCTCGCAAGCGAGCCCACATAGCAAGCGGCTTGCTATGGTGGGCACCCGGCAAGGGGACCCCAGAAGAGGAAGATTGGGGCTGCCCTGTGCACAATCCATTGCAAGTAGCAAGTAAGGCAGTTTTTTTTTTTTTTTTTTTTTTAATTAGGCATTTACAATCTCTTTAATGAGAGTGCTGTCACTAAACAAGCAGGCTTCAGCACTAATTGAAGCCTGCTCAAACTGGCTAGCAGCTTGCTTAACCACTTCAATATGAAGGCACTTCACCCCCTTCCTGCCCAGGTCTGGTTTTCAGCACTGTCGCAATTTGAATGACAGTTGCGCAGTCATGCAACACTGTACCCAAACTAAAATTTGTCATTTTGTTCACACAACTAGCTTTCTTTTGGTGGCTTTTAATCACTACTGGGCTTTTTATTTTGTGTATAAAATTTTGCAAATAAATTATTCTTTACAAATTCCAACAACAATGTATTACATTTCTTCGGTGAAAATAACTCAAAATCAATCAATGTATATTATTTAGTCTGTAGGAAAGTTAGAGTGTCCACAAACTATGAGATTGAGAATATAAATTATAATATATATATATATATATATATATATATATATATATATATATATATATATATATATATATATATATATATATATATATATATATATATATATATATATATATATATATATATATATAAATAAATAAAATCATGAGGCCCTAAAATGCCAGGTCAGTACAAATAGCTCCAAATGACCCCTTTTTGGAAAGTAGACAGTCAATTGTATTTAGTAAGAGGCATGGCAGGTTTTGAAGTTGTAATTTTGTCATTTTTTGGAAAATGAAGAAAATTATTTTTTTTTTTTTAACATCACTGTCACCAGTGCTGTATAGCATAATCATATAACTGGTGTGGCGGTGATCAGGGACACCGACTGGTGATGGTACTGAAAAAAAAAAAAAAAAACCCACACAAATAAAAAAAACTGACCAGAGCAATATAAAGTTACCATAATAACATCGTACTAATCTGGTGAAGTGATTAGGATATTTTTTTTCCTTTTTTACACATTATGATTGCTCATAGTGAATTACATTGCCATAAGAAAGCATTTTACTGATTCATTCAGTTGTGATTAGTCAAAGCTAATCACACGGTACAGATGGGCTTTGATTGGCCCTGTCTGTACCATGTGATCACACTGACCAATCACAGTTAGCAACACAATTGTACAGAATGGATGACACGAAAGGAAGCCATCCATTGCGTACAACAGTCATGTGACCTGCTGTGATTGGTCACATGATACCGGCAGCGAGTCGGTACATTGGTCAGTCATCGGTTGCGTCCATGGACGCGAGGACATCATATGACGTCCATTCAGAAGGGTAAAGCCACTGCCCTGCTATAGGCCAGGTTTTAAAGTGGCAGTCACCAATCCTTTTAAGATCTGTGGTTAACATTCCCAAACAAGAACTGTAGGGTGCTTTAAAGACTTAAAGCTACCCGAAGCTTGCTGTACACACTGCTTTTCTACAAGCTGAAGCTCATGTGACTTAGGCCTAAGCCCCCATTCACACTTAAAGGGGTGTTCAGGCCGTTTTTGTTTTTTTTAAGTCAGCGGCTACAAACACTGTAGCTGCTGACTTTTAATAAGGACACTTACCTGCCCAGCGAGCCCGCGATGTCGGCCCCCCGAGGCTGATCCATCCATTGGATCGGCTGCCGGCGCCGCCTTCCTAAATAAGGGAAACAGGCAGTGGAGCCTCGCGGCTTCACTGCCCGTTTCCTACTGCGCATGCGCGAGCCGCTTTGTGAATGGCCCCGTTGTTTCCTGGGACACACACATGTCCCAGAAGACAACAGGGCCGCTCGCCGAGGAGGAATTGAAGAAACAGCGCCGCGGAATAAGAAGAGGCAGATTAGGAAGACTGCCTAGCAACAGGGGTTTCCGGTGAGTAAAAAAAAAAAAATTTCTCTTCTCAAAATGTTTTTTTTTTTTTATATATTTTTTTTAAGAATGTTTATTTATTTATTTTAGGGTGACCCTCCACTTTAAGTGTTTTTCTGCTCGGGGGGGGGGGGGGGGTGTGCACTGCTTCTAATTTGACATACACGCAGGTGGAAGGCCCCAAATGCACACTGTGTCCATGCAGCCACTGCCTATCAATTCACTTGAATAGGACTGGCTGAACAGGAATGTACTTACATATCCTTGTATGGGTAAACACAGCCTTTGCATGAGCATATGCTCTAGTGTAGTACATCCATGCTAATGAGGCCTAAGTGTTTTAGTTACCAGTCACAGATACTAACCTTCTTAAAACCCGAAACCAACGGGATGGAGAGGGAGAAGCATTTGCGTGATCCATAGCTTTACCTTTTCTATTCCATTCATTAGCTAGCTTAGTTACATCAGCCTGAAAAAAAAAAAAATTCAAGTTAGACTTACCGGTAACTTGTTTTCCTTGAGTCTTTCAGGACAGCACTTGAGAGAGTGACTCCTCCCCTTGCCAACAGGAAACACCTCTTCCACCAAACTTTAAAAGGAGGCTCCTTTCCACATCTTGTCAGTAGTAGTAGAGAACCTCCAGCCCCAAACTGGAACACATAATCGAGATATGATTAGTCACAGTGTGTGTGTATGTATGTGTGTATGTATGTGTATATATATATATATATATATATATATATATATATATATATATATATATATATATATATATATATATATATATATATATATATATATATATATATATATATATATATATATATATATACACACAATAGGGCGGGATGCTGCTGTCCTGAAAGACTCAAGGAAAACAAGTTACCGGTAAGTCTAACTTGAATTTTCCCTTATCGTCTTTCAGGACAGCACTTGAGAGGATAATAGAGACTTACCCCCCCTAGGGAGGGACCACAGCCTGCAGAACCTTTCTGCCAAAAGCCTGATCACCTGCTGATAGGAGATCCAGTCTGTAATGACGGACAAACGTTAAGTAGCTTGACCACGTAGCCGCCTTACAAATCTGATCTGGGGTGGCACCAGCTCTTTCTGCCCATGTAGTGGCCTGGGCTCTTGTTGAATGAGCCCTAATTCCCAACGGGGAAGATAAACCCATTTGAGAATAGGCTACAGAAATAGCTGTCTTAAGCCATCTAGCCAATGATGCTTTTGATGCTTGTTGGCCTTTCTTGTTTCCAGAAAAAAGAACAAATAATGAATCTGAAACTCTAAACCCTCCTGTTACTTCCAAATACTGTAATAGGATACGTCTTACGTCTAAATTGTGAAACTGCTCTTCCTTTGCACCCGAAGGGTTAGCAGAAAAGGTTGGTAGAGTAATCTCCTGAGACCTGTTACTAAAGCTTGCCACTTTTGGCAAAAACCCCGGATCTACTTTAAGGACAACTCTATCAGGAAAAACTGACAAAAAAGGCTCTTTTACTGATAGGGCGTGCAGTTCACTAATCCTTCTTGCTGAAGTAATTGCGACCAGAAAAATAGTCTTCAAAGTTAAATTCTTTAGGGATATGGCCTGTAAAGGCTCAAATGGTTCTTTTGCCAGAGCCTGCAGAACCACCGAGAGATCCCAATTTGGGAAATGCTTCACCGGTACCGGTCTAGACCTGGAAAGTGCTTTGAAAAATCTCATGATCAGAGTTTCTGAAGATAAGGATCTCTCCAGATAAACTCCCAAGGCGGCCACCTGCAAGAACTCCAGCACTGAAACTAGATCTTTAACCTCCCTATGTTCAAAATGACAGAAAGAAACAGACTTTCCATACTTTGGCGTAAATATCCCTGGTTACCTTTTTCCTACTGGAAAGCAACATCGTAGTTAAACATTCAGAAAAGCCTTTGCTTCTCATTAACTGCTCCTCAGATACCAGGCAGTGAGTTTTAACCTGCCTACATCTGGATGATGCACTGGCCCCTGAGTCAACAGATCCTGACTGAGCGGAAGATGCCAACATGGTTTGATTGCCAACTGAAGAATCGTGGAAAACCAAGCCCTCTTTGGCCAATATGGAGTAATCAAAATTATTGATACTCTCTCTTCCAGTATTTTCCTCAACACTAGAGGGATTAACCTGAATGGAGGAAAAGCATACCCTAGGTGAAAATCCCATGGATGTGCCAGAGCATCTATCCCCTGAGAGCAAATGTCTCTCTGAAGGGAGAAAAAATTCGGGAGCTGCGTGTTTTGTTTTGAAGCAAACAGATCTACCTGCGGAAGGCCCCAAACACTGGTGATTAATGCAAACACCTTCCTGTTCAGACGCCACTCTGATTCCTGAACTTTCTGTCGGCTCAGATAATCCGCTACTTCGTTCAATGTGCCTTTTAGATGGACTGCGGATAGAGATAGTAAGTGGTTCTCTGCCCACTCCAGAATCTCTACTGACAGCAAGTGAAGAGCCCTGCTTCTTGTGCCTCCCTGTTTGTTCAGGTAGGCTATGGCCGTGGCATTGTCTGACAAAATCTGGACATGGCAACCTATGAGGTTTTGAGAGAAGAAAGCTAATGCTAGAGCAACCGCTTTCAGCTCTCTCCAATTTGAGGATTTTTGGGCCTCGAACTGGGACCATGTTCCCTGCGCTAGGGCCTGACCCATGTGGGCCCCCCCATCCCTGCAAACTGGCATCTGTTGTGACCACTTTCCCAGTCGGAAAAGACCAAAGAAGACAACTTTGCAGTACCACCTGACTTTTCCAAAGTGAACGTTTGACTCTGGTGGGAATCTTTACTTTTGTATCTAAACTCTCCATCCTGTGGTTCCATGTCCTTAGAAGGAACCTCTGGAGAGTCCTGAAATGCAGCCTTGCCCATTGGATGGCTGGCATTGAAGAGGTTAATGTCCCCAGAGCCGACATAACCTTTCGGACTGAAATCAGTTGATTTGTTTGTAGTGCCGTTATTACCCTTTGGACCTTGATCTTTTTCTCTTCTGGGAGAAAAATCTTTTGCTCCACTGAATCTATCAAATAACCCAGAAACAGTACTTGCTGAGCTGGGATGAAATTTGATTTTTGAACATTCACTATCCACCCTATTGACTCCAAATGACTGCGGGATTTGCTCAAATCCTCCTGCAACTTTTCCCTGGATGGGGCAAAAAAGAGGAGGTCGTCCAGATATGGAATTACCGCAATCCCCTGGAGTCGAAGAGGGGCGAGAGCTTCCGCCATTATCTTCGTAAAAATACGAGGAGCTGACGACAGGCCGAAGGGAAGGGCCCTGAACTGAAGATGTATAATCTCCTTGCCCATATTCACCGCAAACCTCAGGAACTTCTGGGACTGAGGTGCTACATGACTGTAGGATAACAGATGTAATTAACATGCCCTTCTGCCACCACTATAAACCCTTACCCCAATAATTCAGACCACACCGATATTGGAGTATAAAAGGCCGTAGCAGCCTATTTTATTTAAACAAATATATCTTAGAATATCAACACTATGGATATAAAACATATCCAACATAAAACAGCAAAACAACAACATCTGTTAAACAACCTGTCTAATTTCTCAAGCGTTGGTCTGAGCAATATCTTCATAATCATCAGTGTCCAATAACAAAAACTTACCCTGCGGTCCCATCAAATTTGTCACATAGGCCTCAAGCCGACAAGCTGGCTCAGAGACTACCAATGACCGCAGAGCCCCATTATCACTTCCCGGTTAACCTCCGTTAACCGGGAACCACCATCATGAGCCATATCAACGCTGGCTCCCAAAAAAAAACTCGTACTTTTTGCCATCTTTTTTCTCTTGCCCAGACCAACGCCCGCCACAGCACACGAGAATAAAACCTTATTCTTGTGTGCCCCTCCACACCCGAAGTGCTCGCTGTATGCCATCTTGTAAACCTAAGGCCCACAAGTCTATACCCACTTGGTTCAAGTGAACCCCATCAGACCTTAAATACCTCCAGGTTTCAAACTCAAGGTGTCTCACCGCTAAACCACCATTATTAATCACAAACTTGCTCACTTCTCTGTTTATTTTTCTCCGTGCCCTGTTCACACCTTCTACCGACCTAGCCATCCTCCATGATGTCTGCGCCACCATGTCGGACCAGACAATCACCATCTTAGGAAAAGCTTCCTTCAACTGCCAAACGTCCAACTTTATGTCCCGTTTAAGGTCTACCATGGCCCTAACGCACAAGTCATTGCCGCCTAAATGAATAACTAATACATCCGGCGGCCTATCTCATTGTGCATACCGATGAACCTCAGCAACCAACCTTCCCCACAACATGCCGGGGAACCCCAACCACTTGATACATGCCTCCCGTTTGCTGAAACCCAATTGCCTACCCTCAAAAACGTGCATCACCTCTCCGTGCCCCCCAGGACACGTAAGAATGGCCCATAATCCAGACCATCCTCGGCAATGAATCTGAAACAGAAAAAAAGAAAAACAACCGAACAATAAAAAACTCCTATATTCCACCTTCTTTACCACATCCCCATAACAGTGATCCCATAACAGAGATCCCATAACAGAGATCCCATAACAGAGATCCCATAACAGAGATCCCATAACAGAGATCCCATAACAGAGATCCCATAACAGAGATCCCATAACAGAGATCCCATAACAGAGATCCCATAACAGAGATCCCATAACAGAGATCCCATAACAGAGATCCCATAACGGTGCATGCATACCGTTTCTGACTGCTTCCGTAGCTGCTCCTATCCTAAACGAATAGGACGAGAAATCCTTCTCATCCAGGCCCAAACCCCGTATGCATTTTGTAAAGACTGCCACAAATTGAAATCTAGATAAAAATTCACCACTTAAATGTACCAAAAAGGGGCCCGGTCGTTCTGAACGAACTTTTAAAAATTCCCGAACTGCTTCTACCGGGCATAATTGTGATCCCTTCACTGGGTAAACTTGCACCAGTCTTCCTTTTCCCAGCTGATCGGTCTTAGATTTCCGTAACCACAACTTTAACCCCTCCGCTCCATACTGTACATCATGATAACCCAGCCCCCCTTTCACTTTCCTAGAAGGGCTGACTAATACCCCGATCATGACTTCCTATAGCCCTTCATAGCCTGCCTTACCCAAAATACCTTTAGCAAAGTCCACCTGTCCTTGTAATTTAAACAGAAAAGCCAAACCCGCAACCGTCTTATTTACCACGACGCAGACACGCCTTCCTCCATTTTTCTGGCAATGTAATAAATCAACAACAACCTCACTTCTCGCCCCACCGGCTCCTCCCCTATTCCTTGAACAAACCCCATCCATTCGTTCCATACTTTAGAGTACGCTGCCCATGTAGACCCACTCACCGACTTCCTTATCCATCCCGCGATGAGGCCAATGCTATCCCCCACAGCCATTCGGGACAAGGTACTCCTTGCTGCTCCGCCTCCGGTGCCAACTCCCGAAACCTGTCCCACTGAAAGTGATACAACGCATCAGCTATCACATTTTCCACCCCTGGTAAGTGTACCGCATGAATGAAAACATTCAACTGCAGACAGCGCAATACTAAGTGTTGCAATAACCTGATCACTGGCGTGGATGATGCCGTAATCCCGTTGATAACTTGCACCACCCCCAAATTGTCCCCATGGAAACGCACCTTCAGATCCCTGAATGATGTTCCCCACAGCTCTACTGCCAGCACTACCGGAAACAACTCCCGCAGCACCAGATTCTTCGTGAATCCTGCCTCCACCCATGCTTGGGGCCATGGTCCTGCACTCCAATGTCCCTGAAAAAATGCCCCAAAACCTGTGGAACCTGCGGCATCCAGGTCAAAGTTGCTGACTGGACCAGACATCCACAGTGCCCTAACGTTAAAAGCTTCCAAAAACATATACCACACTCTCAAATCTGCCCTGTGCGTTTCTCTTAATCGCACGAAATGTCTCAGTGATTTTATTCCACACGTGCTAGACGCAAGCCTGCGACTAAACACCCTCCCCATCGGTAATATGCGGCATGCAAAATTCAGCTTGCCCAATACTGACTGTAGTGTCCTTAACTGCACTTTCTTTAAACCTAAAAGCCCTGCAATTTCTCTCTTCAGATCTTCCAGCTTATCGTCCGGCAGCCTGCATTCCATTGCGTCCGAATCTATGACAATGCCCAAAAAACTGGATGACCGTTCACGGTCCCTCCGTCTTATCAGCAGCCAATGGAATGCCAAATCTATCTGCGATGTGCTCCAGCGTGGCTAACAGCACCACGCAAATCCTGGAGGCCGCCGGACCTATACAAAGAAAAATCGTCTAGGTAATGAATAACAGAATTCACCCCCGACACATCCCGCACAACCCATTCCACGAAGGAGCTAAAGTGTTCAAATATCGCGCACGATATTGAGCAGCCCATGGGTAAGCAATTGTCCACATAGAATTCATTGTTCCAATGACAACCTAGTAGCCTAAAACTATCCGGGTGCACCGGCAGTAGTCTGAAAGCAGATTCCACATCCGCTTTCGCCATCAGGGCCCCCTAACCGTAACGACGGACCCATCCCACTGCCGCGTCGAATGAAGTATAGGTCACGGAGCACGCCCCCTGATCTATAGCATCGTTCACTGACCCCCCTTTTGGGAAAGATAGGTGATGAATTAGCCTAAATTTACCTGGTTCCTTTTTTGGTACCACCCCCAGCGGCGAGACCACCAGATCGTCAAACGGCGCCGCTGGAAATGGGCCACCCATCCGCCCCAATGCAACTTCCTTCCTTAGCTTCTCCAAAAACACATCCGGATGTTGCATTGCTGACCGCAAATTGCGTGGAACCGGTGGAATCACCGTCAACTCGCATGGGATCTTAAAGCCAACCGAAAAAAAAAAAAAAAAACCTACCTCCAACAATTGAGCTGCTGCCCTGTCCGGATACCTACCTAGAAACGGTCGCATCCTTTCCACCTTCACTGGGGTCCTCCCTTTTGTTTGCAGTCTCTCCTGTACGTGCTTTTCCCTGCTTGGAACCTCTGGACCCGGGGTGAGATCCCCCGCACCCTGAACACTCGTGTTTATACTTACATGCGACTCCAAACCTGCATGTCCCGGTGTTGTATTGCCAACAAACCCCTTTTCTATTTCCGACCGAATGTCCCTGGGACGAAGGTCCACCGCCCCCCCCCCTGAAAAAACTGATTGGGGGCCCTCGCCGTCGTCATCAATTTCATCCAGAGGCTGATGTCCTTGTGATCCCAACGCAGAGCCGGCCTGACCGCCCTCCGTTGCCGGAATTGTTCGTCATACCTCAACCATGCTGTTCCCCCATAAACTCTGTACGCCTCACCAAATAGCATCTTGATAACAAAACAGTGCCGAACAATGCTCGGGTTGTTTTTCCCCTATCACACTTGCCATAATCGCAAACGCTTGCAACCAGTTAGCAAACGTTCTAGGGATCAAACGATATCTCCTCTTCTCCTCATCCTCCTTCTTAGAGCCATCCGGCTTAACTCCATCAAGATTAAATTTTTTCAATGGTAGCAGTGAAAAAATTTCCACATACTCACCTTTTCACAGTTTTTTACGCACTTCTTGTTTTAAGTGCGACCCTAACGGTCCCTCATAGCAAACATAGACCTCGCATTTTGCCGCGTCAGCCAACCTTGTTATGTCCTGCCTGCCAGCTGCCTCCGCTGATTTTTCCGTCCCTTCCGCGGCCCCACTCACTGTCACCGCTGGGCTGGGCAATGCGACTGCGGCCTGCACCACCGGCCCTACACTTTTTTCTGCTCCACCTGTTGCCCCTACCGCCCCTGCAACCCCCGGCGGAACCCATGCCGCCGCCGGGCCCGTGCGACCCTTTTCTGCCGCTTCAAAACGCTGTAAGAGCTCTTTTATGCCTGCCAAGAAAACCCCCTAAGCCAGAGGCCCCCCCGTTTGTGTCATTCACTCTGCCAGCTTCACTCACACCTGCAACCCCCAGCCCCCCACTACTCGGCAGACCTGCAACAGAAATCATGACATTAGACTCACCAGGCTGCACAGGCGTAGCCTCATCAGCCGGACTTCTGTTCTCCACCGCTGTTGTCCTCCTGGAGGGGGGGGCTGCCTCTTCCTCTGACCCGGACTGCTCATCCTCCCCAATGCACTCTCCTTCTTCCTCCTCAGCCGATGAATGCCCACCCGGCCTGGACACCAAGGTTGCCGTGGAAACCGCGGCCGTACACCCCCGCCTCCACGTATCCCATCAGCCTGTCGTTTTTTGCTGTACCTTGCCCGGACCAGTGTTGGGAACCACAGTCCTGCCGTCAGGTACTATCGCTGCTCTACCCGGCCGTCCTCTCTCGCTTCTTCTGCGATCCCCTGCCGTGGAACCAGAAGGCCCAGGGATCTCTCCTCGTGCACTGCTGCGCACATCCGACTCCCTCACTCTGGGGGCGGGGCTAACGCTTCTCTCCACTCTGGCTGTGCTAGGCCGCTGCGCCGCTCCCGCTCCATCCCGCTGACCACCATTCGTTCCACCCTCGGTTCTCCCCCGTCCCTCCCGTTCGCTTGCCACTCTCTTTGGCGGCGGGCCCGCTGAGGGACCGGAGTGAGTCCCAGGCTGCCGCTGTTCAGGGGAAAACCTCTCTGGGGGCCGCGACCGCCGAGTCCTAGTGTCGCTCGTTACCCCCCTGCTAGATGCAGGCTCTGTTCCCCTCACTGCTTCCTCTAAGGTGTCCTGGAGCCAGGCTGCCCCTCTCACCATTGCTTCTACTCTCATCTGCTCCATCAGGCGCTCCAGGTCAGCCATGCTGCTCTTCAGGGAACTTTCTTCAGGAAAACTGTTACTCCCCCCAGGGCGGGATGAACTTATAAAGACCCTCCTAGTGCCTCCCCCTCGGTTAACTAATATACACTCCCCCTCTGTGTTAACTCCACTGCTGCCACAGTCATGTACTCCCTCCACCTATGCATTACATGCTGTGTTCCGGTCCTTTCTGGAATATGAAGATAAGCATCCCTCAGATCGATTGATGCCATAAAACAATCTTTTGTCAGAATGCTTCTGACCGTGAAAATTGAGTCCATACAAAACTTTTTGTATAGGACTGACCTGTTCAGGGGTTTTAGGTTGAGGATAAGACGGAAGTTTCTGGATGGTTTTCTTATCAGAAAGATGTGTGAATAGAAACCCTGACCCTGTTCTTCTGGGGATACTGGTATCACTGCCCTCTGGTGCCTCAGATCCCTTAAAAGGTTCTTCATGGCCAGAGCCTTTGTTTGATCCCTTGGTAGGTTTGTTACAAAGAATCTTTCTGGCGGGCGATCCGAAAACTCTATCCTGTAACCTTGGGACAGCATGTCCAAAATATATAGACTTTCTGTCATGCTGGCCCAAAGGGGAAGGAAACCTTGAAGCCTTCCCCCACCGGTACGCACAAGTCATTGCGTTTTACCGGAGGCTGCAGGAGGATGGAAAAGGACATTTCCTTTTCCCTTCTGCGATGCCCAATTTTTTCTTTTCTCCTGGGGTTTGTTTTGTTCTTGAGCCCTTTGGGAACGAAAAAAAACGTTTAACTGGCTGTTTTTTTCTTTTTGATGGGAAAAGACTTCTTTTTATCCGCTGTTCTATCTAGAACCGCATCTAAGTCAGGCCCAAAAAGCAAGTCACCCAGGAACGGTATCCCACACAGCTTGTTTTTGGATGCCGCGTCCCCCGGCCAAGTTTTCAACCACAAAGCCCTTCTGGCTGAGTTGGCCAGGGCAGCAGATCTAGCTGTCATTTTAATTGATTCCGCTGATGCATCAGATATAAATGCGACAGCGGCCGACAGAGTTGAGAATGAATCCAAAATCTCTTGTTTTGGTGAGTCTGAGATATGGGCCTTAAGTTGCTCTAACCAGAACTCCATATTTCTGGATACCACTGTAGTTGCCATAGCAGGTTTAAGATTTCCCATGATAGATTGCCAAGCCCTTTTTAGAACCTGGTCCATCCTTTTATCCATGGGATCTCAACACCCCCATGTCCTCGAATGCCAAATCTGTAGACCTCGAGACCTGGGAAAACGCGGCATCTAGTTTGGGGTTTTTGTTCCAAACCGCCGCTGGATCTTCATCAAAAAGGAAAACGCCTTTTTAAGGCTTTGGGAAAGAAAGGCTTTCTCTCTGGCTCTGCCCACTCTTTCTTAATAGCTTCAGAAATAACAGAGTGCACTGGGAAATTGCAATTTTTGTGCTCGCTAAGCCCTGCATACATTTTATCATGCAGAGATAACTCCTTTCTTTCCTCCTCCAGACCCAGTGTGGTA
>JBBDGP010004391.1:0-237500 GCA_037952835.1 Lithobates septentrionalis
CCTTCCCCACCTTACCCACCTTCCCATCCCTCCCCACCTTCCCCACCTTCCCATCCCTCCCCCACCTTCCCCACCTCCCCACCTCCCCCTCCTCCCCCACCTTCCCCACCTCCCCCACCTCCCCCACCTTCCCCACCTTCCCCACCTTCCATCCCTCCCCACCTTCCCCACCTTCCCATCCCTCCCCCACCTTCCCCACCTTCCCCACCTCCCCCACCTACCTCACCTTCCCCACCTTCCCCACATCCCCCACCTCCCTCACCTTCCCCACCTTCCCCACCTCCCCCCCTCCCCCACCTTCCCCACCTTACCCACCTCCCCATCCCTTCCCACCTTCCCCACCTTCCCCTCCTCCCCCACCTTCCCCACCTTCCCCACCTCCCCCACCTCCCCCTCCTCCCCCACCTTCCCCACCTTCCCACCTCCCCCACCTCCCCCTCCTCCCCCACCTTCCCCACCTTCCCCACCTCCCCCACATTACCCTCTTTTGTCTTCTTTCCTCTCTCTTCTTTTTGGAGTTTGCTTGTTAACTAATAACTCTTATATGGAGCCAGCTATGAATCCTTTATGTTTGGTTTATTATCTACTGACACTTCATATATATTGGCTTTATTGCTGGATTGTTGAAATCTGTACAACACAAAGTCCGTGTAATCTGTATTTATCTGCATATATGTTCAATAAAAATCATTATTTGAAAAAAAAAAAAAAGAATACTATCCATGCAGTATATAGTATCGCTGTATCCCCGATATATAGTATCGCTGTATCCCCGGTATATAGTATCGCTGTATCCCCGGTATATAGTATCGCTGTATCCCCAGTATATAGTATCACTGTATCCCCGGTATATAGTATCGCTGTATCGCCGGTATATAGTATCGCTGTATCCCCGGTATATAGTATCGCTGTATCCCCAGTATATAGTATCACTGTACCCCTGTATATATTATTGCTGTATCCCCAGTATATAGTATCGTCGTATCCCCGGTATATAGTATCGCTGTATCCCCGGTATATATTATTGCTGTATCCCCGGTATATATTATTGCTGTATCCCCGGTATATATTATTGCTGTATCCCCGGTATATATTATTGCTGTATCCCCGGTATATATTATTGCTGTATCCCCGGTATATATTATCACTGTATCCCCGGTATATATTATTGCTGTATCCCAGTATATAGTATCGCTGTATCCCCGGTATATAGTATCGCTGTATCCCCGGTATATAGTATTGCAGTATTCTCAGTATATATTATCACTGTATCCCCGGTATATAGTATCGCTGTATCCCCAGTATATAGTATCGCTGTATCCCCAGTATAAAGTATCGCTGTATCTCCGGTATATAGTATCGCTGTATCCCCAGTATAAAGTATCGCTGTATCCCCGGTATATAGTATTGCTGTATCCCCAGTATAAAGTATCGCTGTATCCCCGGTATATAGTATCGCTGTATTCTCGGTATATATTATCGCTGTATCCCCGGGATATAGTATCGCTGTATCCCCAGTATATAGTATCGCTGTATCCCCAGTATAAAGTATCGCTGTATCTCCGGTATATAGTATCGCTGTATCCCCAGTATAAAGTATCGCTGTATCTCCAGTATATAGTATCGCTGTATCCCCAGTATATAGTAGCACTGTATCCCCAGTATAAAGTATCGCTGTACCCCCAGTATAAAGTATTGCTGTATCTCCAGTATATAGTATCGCTGTATCCCCAGTATATAGTAGCACTGTATCCCCAGTATAAAGTATCGCTGTATCCCCGGTATATAGTATCGCTGTATCCCCAGTATATAGTATCGCTGTATCCCCGGTATAAAGTATCGCTGTATCCCCAGTATAAAGTATCGCTGTATCCCCAGTATATAGTATCGCTGTATCCCCAGTATAAAGTATCGCTGTATCTCTGGTATATAGTATCGCTGTATCCCCAGTATATAGTATCGCTGTATCCCCAGTATAAAGTATAGCTGTATCTCTGGTATATAGTATCGCTGTATCCCCAGTATATAGTATTGCTGTATCCCCAGTATAAAGTATCGCTGTATCCCCGGTATAAAGTATCGCTGTATCCCCAGTATATAGTATCGCTGTATCCCCAGTATATAGTATCTCTGTATCCCCAGTATAAAGTATCGCTGTATCCCCAGTATAAAGTATAGCTGTATCTCTGGTATATAGTATCGCTGTATCCCCAGTATATAGTATTGCTGTATCCCCAGTATAAAGTATCGCTGTATCCCCGGTATAAAGTATCGCTGTATCCCCAGTATATAGTATCGCTGTATCCCCAGTATATAGTATCTCTGTATCCCCAGTATAAAGTATCGCTGTATCCCCAGTATAAAGTATCGCTGTATCTCCAGTATATAGTATCGCTGTATCCCCAGTATATAGTATCGCTGTATCCCCAGTATATAGTATTGCTGTATCCCCAGTATAAAGTATCGCTGTATCCCCAGTATAAAGTATCGCTGTATCCCCAGTATATAGTATTGCTGTATCCCCAGTATAAAGTATCGCTGTATCCCCAGTATACAGTATCGCTGTATCTCCGGTATATATTATCGCTGTATCCCCAGTATATAGTATCGCTGTATCCCCAGTATATAGTATTGCTGTATCCCCAGTATAAAGTATCGCTGTATCCCCAGTATACAGTATCGCTGTATCTCCGGTATATATTATCGCTGTATCCCCAGTATATAGTATCGCTGTATCCCCAGTATATAGTATCGCTGTATCCCCAGTATATAGTATTGCTGTATCCCCAGTATAAAGTATCGCTGTATCCCCAGTATATAGTATCGCTGTATCCCCAGTATAAAGTATCGCTGTATCCCCAGTATAAAGTATCGCTGTATCCCCAGTATAAAGTATCGCTGTATCCCCAGTATAAAGTATCGCTGTATCCCCAGTATAAAGTATCGCTGTATCCCCAGTATATATCCTCTGCAGTATATAGAACAGATATTACTGAAGTATACAGAAGTCCCGACATCGCAGTCCATATTATTACTACTAAACTCTATGGAAGTATGACTTCCGGTATATATCATCCCCACATTATAGAGCAGTATATCAGCCCTTCCCCCATACTATACATTCATACCCCTCAGGTACCTCACAGATCTTACGTTGGACATACATTATACAATTTTCTTATTCAATTTCCTTCAACACGGGCCGGCCTGATTGCAAATGGAAAGTGATTGAGTGACCTCATATCATCTACAGGAAGATTGTACAATGTATGGCTGGGCTCCATCCCCCGCACTTATAAGAGTCACAATGTGATAATTATCTCTCCAGTATATAGTATGTGATGATGTATTACCCCCCAATATACAAAGCTCTCAGTGCACAGTATACGGGAATATTAGTGCTGGAGCAAAAAATATTATAACCCCTGTACTATATAGAATTATTATCACACAGTATATAGGAGTATTACTGCTGGAGTATATAGGAGCATATAGAAGTATATAGAAGTATATAGGAGTATTACTGCTGGAGTATATAGAAGTATATAGGAGCATATAGGAGTATATAGAATTATATAAGAGTATATAGGAGTATTACTGCTGGAGTATATAGAAGTATATAGAAGTATATAGGAGTATTACTGCTGGAGTATATAGAAGTATATAGGAGTATATAGAAGTATATAGAAGTATATAGGAGTATATAGGAGTATTACTGCTGGAGTATATAGAAGTATATAGGAGTATATAGAAGTATACAGAAGTATATAGGAGTATATAGAAGTATATAGAAGTATATAGGAGTATATAGAAGTATATAGAAGTATATAGGAGTATTACTGCTGGAGTATATAGAAGTATATAGGAGTATATAGAAGTATATAGGAGTATATAGGAGCATATAGAAGTATATAGAAGTATATAGGAGTATTACTGCTGGAGTATATAGGAGTATATAGGAGTATATAGAAGTATATAGGAGTATATAGAAGTATATAGAAGTATATAGGAGTATATAGGAGTATATAGGAGTATTACTGCTGGAGTATATAGAAGTATATAGGAGTATAAAGAAGTATATAGGAGTATATAGAAGTATATAGAAGTATATAGGAGTATAAAGAAGTATATAGGAGTATAAAGAAGTATATAGGAGTATATAGAAGTTTTACCAATGACAATTTATCAAGCTGGTAGTATATAGAATTATTACCACAGAGTACATTTGTGTATATAGGAGTATTACCTCCGGAGTATATAGGAGTACATAGGAGTATTACCTCTGGAGTATATAGGAGTATATAGGAGTATTACCTCCGGAGTATATAGGAGTATATAGGAGTATTACCTCCAGAGTATATAGGAGTATTACCTCCGGAGTATATAGGAGTATTACCTCCGGAGTATATAGGAGTATTATCTCCAGGAGTATATAGGAGTATATAGGAGTGTTACCTCCGGAGTATATAGGAGTATTATCTCCAGGAGTATATAGGAGTATATAGGAGTGTTACCTCCGGAGTATATAGGAGTATAGTCAGTCCCCTCCCCCCATCACACAGGATTTCTCCTGCAGCAGAGAAGAGGCAGAACACTCACCAATTGGAGCCGCACATTGGATTCCTGTCTTTGCTGCTCGTTCTTTCTGATCCGCATCTCTCATCTGTGTGACTAGAAGCTTCATCCGGACAATGAGCCGGGTCAGGACCTCAACCGGCCTGTCCACTCAGCAAAGAGCCACCAATCCCGGCCGTCCCACTCTGCGTCCCCCTATACATCCCATAATAATACCCCATCCTATATATACAATGTACATCCCATAATAATATATATACATCCCATCCTATATATATACAATGTACATCCTATAATATGTATACATCCCATCCTATATATATACAATGTACATCCTATAATATGTATACATCCCATCCTATATATATATACAATGTACATCCTATAATATATATACATCCCATCCTATATATACAATGTACATCCTATAATATGTATACATCCCATCCTATATATATATACAATGTACATCCTATAATATGTATACATCCCATCCTATATATATATATACAATGTACATCCTATAATATGTATACATCACATCCTATATATACAATGTACATCCTATAATATGTATACATCACATCCTATATATATATACAATGTACATCCTATAATATGTATACATCCCATCCTATATATATACAATGTACATCCTATAATATGTATACATCACATCCTATATATATATACAATGTACATCCTATAATATGTATACATCCCATCCTATATATATACAATGTACATCCTATAATATGTATACATCCCATCCTATATATACAATGTACATCCTATAATATGTATACATCCCATCCTATATATATATATACAATGTACATCCTATAATATGTATACATCCCATCCTATATATATATACAATGTACATCCTATAATATGTATACATCCCATCCTATATATATATACAATGTACATCCTATAATATATATACATCCCATCCTATATATACAATGTACATCCTATAATATGTATACATCCCATCCTATATATATATACAATGTACATCCTATAATATGTATACATCCCATCCTATATATATACAATGTACATCCTATAATATGTATACATCACATCCTATATATATATACAATGTACATCCTATAATATGTATACATCCCATCCTATATATATATACAATGTACATCCTATAATATTTATACATCCCATCCTATATATATATATACAATGTACATCCTATAATATGTATACATCCCATCCTATATATATACAATGTACATCCTATAATATGTATACATCCCATCCTATATATACAATGTACATCCTATAATATGTATACATCCCATCCTATATATATATATACAATGTACATCCTATAATATGTATACATCCCATCCTATATATATATACAATGTACATCCTATAATATGTATACATCCCATCCTATATATATACAATGTACATCCTATAATATGTATACATCCCATCCTATATATATATACAATGTACATCCTATAATATGTATACATCCCATCCTATATATATATACAATGTACATCCTATAATATGTATACATCACATCCTATATATATATACAATGTACATCCTATAATATGTATACATCCCATCCTATATATATATATACAATGTACATCCTATAATATGTATACATCACATCCTATATATATATATACAATGTACATCCTATAATATGTATACATCACATCCTATATATATATACAATGTACATCCTATAATATATATACATCCCATCCTATATATACAATGTACATCCTATAATATGTATACATCCCATCCTATATATATATACAATGTACATCCTATAATATGTATACATCCCATCCTATATATATACAATGTACATCCTATAATATGTATACATCCCATCCTATATATATATATCCAATGTACATCCTATAATATGTATACATCCCATCCTATATATACAATGTACATCCTATAATATGTATACATCCCATCCTATATATATATACAATGTACATCCTATAATATATATACATCCCATCCTATATATATATATATATACAATGTACATCCTATAATATGTATACATCACATCCTATATATATATATACAATGTACATCCTATAATATGTATACATCCCATCCTATATATATACAATGTACATCCTATAATATGTATACATCCCATCCTATATATATATATATACAATGTACATCCTATAATATGTATACATCCCATCCTATATATACAATGTACATCCTATAATATGTATACATCCCATCCTATATATATATACAATGTACATCCTATAATATGTATACATCCCATCCTATATATACAATGTACATCCTATAATATGTATACATCCCATCCTATATATACAATGTACATCCTATAATATGTATACATCCCATCCTATATATATATACAATGTACATCCTATAATATGTATACATCCCATCCTATATATACAATGTACATCCTATAATATAAAGGACTGCCCAACCCAACCATTAACAAGAGGAAAGCTCTCTGCCCCCTCATACAAGACTTTTAACCAATCGACAAAACCACCCGGCAGACCGTACTTACTAAGGAGCAACCACAGGTACTCATGGTTAACACGATCAAAAGCCTTTGCCTGATCCAATGTCAGCAAATACTTTCCCCAGCCTGCAGCCCTGCACCGCTCCAAGGCCTCCCGGACAGCTAAAACTGCTGTGAAGGTGCACCTACCCTGGACCGAACAGTGCTGATGGCGAGAAAGCAAAGACTCTGCTACTGACGATAGGCGCCAGAAAATGATCTTTGCCAGTATCTTTCTATCGACATTAAGAAGGCTGATGGGGCGCCAATTCTCAATCATCGAAGGATCTTTACCCTTTGAAAGAAGAATCACAGCTGAGTGCCTCATGGAAGGGGGAAGTACCCCCCCAGCAAGGCAACTGTTAAAAACCTCTACCAAATGTGGGGCCAGAATAGGCTTAAAAGCTTTGTAAAACTCAGCCGTAAAGCCATCCGGTCCAGGTGACTTTTTGATGGCAAGCTGTTCAATTGCCCTTATCACCTCTTCAACTGTGATCTCCTCTGTCAAATTCATCAATGGGACATCTTCATCATTTAGACCTGGAGTAGAGTCCAAAAAGCTTTCCATCTTGTCACGGTCAAGCTCTTTCCTCCCAAGAAGGTCAGCATAAAAGGACCTCACGACCTCCAGTATCCCTGACCTGGACTTTGTCAAGGAACCTGTACTGTCCTTAAGGCCAACGACCGTTTTAACAGCTACACCTTGTTTGCAGTTCTGGTAAGGGTCAGGCGAGTGGTACTTCCCATAGTCCCTCTCCAGAACCAAAGAGGCATGCCGGTCATATTGACACTTCCCGAGAAGGAGTTTCACTTCGGAGATTGCCCCAGGATCTCCTCCTCTCGAGACAAGAATATCCAGCTTCCTCCGTAAACGTTGGTAGGTCATGTATTTATTAAACTGTTTTCTATTGGCTAGGCCCCTGAAGAATCCAGCGATCCTCTTTTTGGTCAGCTCCCACCACTCAGCCTTGCTGCTACAAAAGTCCAGGATGGTCACCTGTGCCTGAAAGAATTCCTCAAAGGATTGTCTAACATGTTCTTCCTTGAGTAGAGTCGAATTCAATCTCCAGATGCCCTTACCCCTCTGAGGGGCGTCTGAAGCATTCAGGACCACAGATAGCATACAGTGATCAGAGAACTCTACTGCCTGCACCACTGGGGGTGAGAAAGCAGAGGTCTCCTTCAAAAAAAACCTATCTATCCTACTCTGACTATTACCTCGATGAAAGGTGAACCCAGTGTCATCCGGGAGGTGCTTAAAGTGGGGTTCCACCCAAAAAAACAAACATATCTAAAAAATTCTAAAAAAAAAAACAAAAAAACATTTGGATATTTTTTTTTTTTTACTTACCTCTAAATGCCTGTTGCTAGGTGGTCCCTCGTAGTCTGCCCCTTCATCTGCCTGGGCTGGTGACATCACTTCCCCCTGGCACAGGAAGGGCTCGGCTCTTCTCCCTCCCTCCTGTCAATCATCTGGGACCCATTACAGGTCCCAGGTGATTGAGCGGCCAATCACGGCGCTCGGCACCGCTCGCGCATGCGCAGTGGGTGCCAGGCTGTGAAGCCACAGCCCGGCGTCCACAGTTGAAATGCCGGCGCCGACGAGCGGAGGGGGGGGACGAGCGGGGCTTCGATCCCCCGCATCGCTGGACCCAGGGACAGGTAAGTGTCCAATTAAAAGTCAGCAGCTGCAGTATTTGTAGCTGCTGACTTTTAATTTTTCGTTTTTTTTTAATGGCCCCCCTGGGTGGAACTCCTCTCTAATGTGCACATCCACAAGACCAGCATCCCTAACCATACTATTTAAAAAAACGCTATCATATCCCAGCCTGTCCTTGAAGTCCTTCCTGTCCTTGGGCCTAGTTACTGTATTAAAGTCACCTCCAAAGACCACTTGCCGGGATGTAAAAAGAAATGGCTTGATCCTTGTAAAAAGGCATTTCCTGTCCCACTTTGTGTGCGGTCCATAAACATTAATTAGGCGCAGGTCCTGCCCTCCCACAAGGACGTCTAAGACCATACATCTCCCAATCTCCACCTCAATAACCCGCCGGACAGTTACCATGCCGGTTTTAAACAACACCGCCACACCGCCGTAAGGCTCGGCCGCAAATAAAATTTCAGCATCTAATTGGCTGAACAAAAAGAAGGCCATAGAACGAGCTCTTACTGACTTAATGCTGGCGACATTTATTGTCACCACTTTTAACGGAGGGGGAACCGCCATTTGGGTTATTGGGTGGATTGCTTCTTAGCTCCCCTCTGCTGCTCATCACCAGAAGCCTCTCTCTTTCTTGAGGCCGCCTCAAACTCCATCTCAGAATCAGAACTTCGCTCCGAAGAAGCTCCAGATGAAGAGATATCCCAATTAGAGGACCTATGATGGTTGGAGACAGGCACTGGAGCTTCCCGTCCCCATTCCGTCCTCACTGCCTGCCTCTTCCGCCTTCCAACCTTCCTTCTCTCTTCCAGGTACTGCAGGTCAGCTTCAGAAATGCCCTCATCTCTTGCTTTTTTCTTAGAAGTCTTCACAGAAGACATCTTTTCAGAGGAAGAAGCATTTTAGTACTTGCTACCACTCCTGGGGGGGGGGGGGGGGGATTCCTTTAAGTTAGACTTAGGAGGGGTAGGTTCTGACACAAGAGGAGGGGATACAGTAGGCTGGGGGGACACAGAGACAGATACAGAAGGAATACTTACAGACACAGGAGGGGTGGCCACAGGAACTGGGGAGGGATCCTGAACAGGACCAGGGGAGTCAACCATCACTGCAGCCCTCCACCAGTCTGGGCTTTATGGCAGAGTGGTCCGACAGAAGCCTCTCCTCAGTGCAAGACACATGAAAGCCGCATGGAGTTTGCTAAAAAACACCTGAAGGACTCCAAGATGGTGAGAAATAAGATTCTCTGGTCTGATGAGACCAAGATAGAACTTTTTAGCCTTAATTCTAAGCGGTATGTGTGGAGAAAACCAGGCGCTGCTCATCACCTGTCCAATACAGTCCCAACTGTGAAGCATGGTGGTGGCAGCATCATGCTGTGGGGGGTTTTTTCAGCTGCAGGGACAGGACGACTGGTTGCAATCGAGGGAAAGATGAATGCGGCCAAGTACAGGGATATCCTGGACGAAAACCTTCTCCAGAGTGCTCAGGACCTCAGACTGGGCCGAAGGTTTACCTCCCAACAAGACAATGACCCTAAGCACACAGCTAAAATAACGAAGGAGTGGCTTCACAACAACTCAGTGACTGTATTTGAATGGCCCAGCCAGAGCCCTGACTTAAACCCAATTGTGCATCTCTGGAGAGACCTAAAAATGGCCGTCCACCAACGTTTACCATCCCCCCTGACAGAACTGGAGAGGATCTGCAAGGAGGAATGGCAAAGGATCCCCAAATCCAGGTGTGAAAAACTTGTTGTATCTTTCCCAAAAAGACTCATCAAAAGGGGCTTCTACTAAATACTGAGCAAAGGGTCTGAATACTTAGGAGCATGTGAGATTTCAGGTTCTTTTTTAATAAATCTGCAAAATGTCAACAATTCTGTGTTTTACTATCAATATGGGGTGCTGTGTGTACAATATAGGGGGCTGTGTGTACAATATGGGGTGCTGTGTGTACAATATGGGGGGCTGTGTGTACAATATGGGGTGCTGTGTGTACAATATGGGGTGCTGTGTGTACAATATGGGGTGCTGTGTGTACAATATGAGGTGCTGTGTGTACAATATGGGGTGATGTGTGTACAATATGGGGTGCTGTGTGTACAATATGGGGTGCTGTGTGTACAATATGGGGTGCTGTGTGTACAATATGGGGGGCAGTGTGTACAATATGGGGTGCTGTGTGTACAATATGGGGTGATGTGTGTACAATATGGGGTGCTGTGTGTACAATATGGGGTGCTGTGTGTACAATATGGGGGGGCTGTGTGTACAATATGGGGTGTTGTGTGTACAATATGGGGTGCTGTGTGTACAATATGGGGTGCTGTGTGTATAATATGGGGTGCTGTGTGTACAATATGAGGTGCTGTGTGTACAATATGGGGTGCTGTGTGTACAATATGGGGTGCTGTGTGTACAATATGGGGGGCAGTGTGTACAATATGGGGTGATGTGTGTACAATATGGGGTGCTGTGTGTACAATATGGGGGGGCTGTGTGTACAATATGGGGTGTTGTGTGTACAATATGGGGTGCTGTGTGTACAATATGGGGTGATGTGTGTACAATATGGGGTGCTGTGTGTACAATATGGGGGGGCTGTGTGTACAATATGGGGTGTTGTGTGTACAATATGGGGTGCTGTGTGTACAATATGGGGTGCTGTGTGTATAATATGGGGTGCTGTGTGTACAATATGGGGTGCTGTGTGTACAATATGGGGTGCTGTGTGTACAATATGGGGTGATGTGTGTACAATATGGGGTGCTGTGTGTACAATATGGGGGGGGCTGTGTGTACAATATGGGGTGTTGTGTGTACAATATGGGGTGCTGTGTGTACAATATGGGGTGCTGTGTGTATAATATGGGGTGCTGTGTGTACAATATGGGGTGCTGTGTGTACAATATGGGGGGGCTGTGTGTACAATATGGGGTGTTGTGTGTACAATATGGGGTGCTGTGTGTACAATATGGGGTGCTGTGTGTATAATATGGGGTGCTGTGTGTACAATATGAGGTGCTGTGTGTACAATATGGGGTGCTGTGTGTACAATATGGGGTGCTGTGTGTACAATATGGGGTGCTGTGTGTACAATATGGGGTGCTGTGTGTATAATATGGGGTGCTGTGTGTACAATATGGGGTGCTGTGTGTACAATATGGGGGGGCTGTGTGTACAATATGGGGTGTTGTGTGTACAATATGGGGTGCTGTGTGTACAATATGGGGTGCTGTGTGTATAATATGGGGTGCTGTGTGTACAATATGAGGTGCTGTGTGTACAATATGGGGTGCTGTGTGTACAATATGGGGTGCTGTGTGTATAATATGGGGTGCTGTGTGTACAATATGGGGTGCTGTGTGTACAATATGGGGGGGCTGTGTGTACAATATGGGGTGTTGTGTGTACAATATGGGGTGCTGTGTGTACAATATGGGGTGCTGTGTGTATAATATGGGGTGCTGTGTGTACAATATGAGGTGCTGTGTGTACAATATGGGGTGCTGTGTGTACAATATGGGGTGCTGTGTGTACAATATGGGGTGCCGTGTGTACAATATGAGGTGCCGTGTGTACAATATGGGGGGCTGTGTGTACAATATGGGGTGCTGTGTGTACAATATGGGGTGCTGTGTGTATAATATGGGGTGCTGTGTGTACAATATGAGGTGCTGTGTGTACAATATGGGGTGCTGTGTGTACAATATGGGGGGCTGTGTGTACAATATGGGGTGTTGTGTGTACAATATGGGGTGCTGTGTGTATAATATGGGGTGCTGTGTGTACAATATGAGGTGCTGTGTGTACAATATGGGGGGCTGTGTGTACAATATGGGGTGCTGTGTGTATAATATGGGGTGCTGTGTGTACAATATGAGGTGCTGTGTGTACAATATGGGGTGCTGTGTGTATAATATGGGGTGCTGTGTGTACAATATGAGGTGCTGTGTGTACAATATGGGGTGCTGTGTGTACAATATGGGGGGCTGTGTGTACAATATGGGGTGTTGTGTGTACAATATGGGGTGCTGTGTGTATAATATGGGGTGCTGTGTGTACAATATGAGGTGCTGTGTGTACAATATGGGGTGCTGTGTGTACAATATGGGGTGCTGTGTGTATAATATGGGGTGCTGTGTGTACAATATGAGGTGCTGTGTGTACAATATGGGGTGCTGTGTGTACAATATGGGGGGCTGTGTGTACAATATGGGGTGTTGTGTGTACAATATGGGGTGCTGTGTGTATAATATGGGGTGCTGTGTGTACAATATGAGGTGCTGTGTGTACAATATGGGGGGCTGTGTGTACAATATGGGGTGCTGTGTGTACAATATGGGGTGCTGTGTGTACAATATGGGGTGCTGTGTGTACAATATGAGGTGCTGTGTGTACAATATGGGGGGCTGTGTGTACAATATGGGGCGCTGTGTGTACAATATGGGGCGCTGTGTGTACAATATGGGGTGCTGTGTGTACAATATGGGGTGCCATGTGTACAATATGAGGTGCCGTGTGTACAATATGGGGGGCTGTGTGTACAATATGGGGTGCTGTGTGTACAATATGGGGTGCTGTGTGTATAATATGGGGTGCTGTGTGTACAATATGAGGTGCTGTGTGTACAATATGGGGTGTTGTGTGTACAATATGGGGTGCTGTGTGTACAATATGGGGTGTTGTGTGTACAATATGGGGTGCTGTGTGTACAATATGGGGCGCTGTGTGTACAATATGGGGTGCTGTGTGTACAATATGAGGTGCTGTGTGTACAATATGGGGTGCTGTGTGTACAATATGGGGGGCTGTGTGTACAATATGGGGTGCTGTGTGTACAATATGGGGTGCTGTGTGTACAATATGGGGTGCTGTGTGTACAATATGGGGGGCAGTGTGTACAATATGGGGTGCTGTGTGTACAATATGAGGTGTTGTGTGTACAATATGGGGTGCTGTGTGTACAATATGAGGTGCTGTGTGTACAATATGGGGGGCTGTGTGTACAATATGGGGTGCTGTGTGTACAATATGGGGAGCTGTGTACAATATGGGGCGCTGTGTGTACAATATGGGGCGCTGTGTGTACAATATGGGGTGCTGTGTGTACAATATGGGGTGCCGTGTGTACAATATGAGGTGCCGTGTGTACAATATGGGGGGCTGTGTGTACAATATGGGGTGCTGTGTGTACAATATGGGGTGCTGTGTGTACAATATGGGGTGCTGTGTGTATAATATGGGGTGCTGTGTGTACAATATGAGGTGCTGTGTGTACAATATGGGGTGCTGTGTGTACAATATGGGGGGCTGTGTGTACAATATGGGGTGTTGTGTGTACAATATGGGGTGCTGTGTGTACAATATGGGGCGCTGTGTGTACAATATGGGGTGCTGTGTGTACAATATGAGGTGCTGTGTGTACAATATAGGGGGCTGTGTGTACAATATGGGGTGTTGTGTGTACAATATGGGGTGCTGTGTGTACAATATGGGGCGCTGTGTGTACAATATGGGGTGCTGTGTGTACAATATGGGGTGCTATGTGTACAATATGGGGTGCTGTGTGTATAATATGGGGTGCTGTGTGTACAATATGAGGTGCTGTGTGTACAATATGGGGTGCTATGTGTACAATATGGGGTGCTGTGTATACAATATAGGGTGCTGTGTGTACAATATGGGGTGCTGTGTGTACAATATGGGGGGCTGTGTGTACAATATGGGGTGTTGTGTGTACAATATGGGGTGCTGTGTGTACAATATGGGGTGCTGTGTGTATAATATGGGGTGCTGTGTGTACAATATGAGGTGCTGTGTGTACAATATGGGGTGCTGTGTGTACAATATGGGGTGCTGTGTGTACAATATGGGGTGCCGTGTGTACAATATGAGGTGCTGTGTGTACAATATGGGGGGCTGTGTGTACAATATGGGGTGCTGTGTGTATAATATGGGGTGCTGTGTGTACAATATGGGGTGCTGTGTGTATAATATGGGGTGCTGTGTGTACAATATGAGGTGCTGTGTGTACAATATGGGGTGCTGTGTGTACAATATGAGGTGCTGTGTGTACAATATGGGGTGCTGTGTGTACAATATGAGGTGCTGTGTGTACAATATGGGGGGCTGTGTGTACAATATGGGGTGATGTGTGTACAATATGGGGTGCTGTGTGTATAATATGGGGTGCTGTGTGTACAATATGGGGTGCTGTGTGTACAATATGGGGTGCTGTGTGTACAATATGGGGTGTTGTGTATACAATATGGGGTGCTGTGTGTACAATATGGGGTGCAGTGTGTACAATATGAGGTGCTGTGTGTACAATATGGGGGGCTGTGTGTACAATATGGGGTGCTGTGTGTACAATATGAGGTGCTGTGTGTACAATATGGGGGGCTGTGTGTACAATATGGGGAGCTGTGTGTACAATATGGGGTGTTGTGTATACAATATGGGGTGCTGTGTGTACAATATGGGGTGCAGTGTGTACAATATGAGGTGCTGTGTGTACAATATGGGGTGCAGTGTGTACAATATGGGGTGCTGTGTGTACAATATGGGGTGCTGTGTGTACAATATGGGGTGCTGTGTGTACAATATGGGGTGCTGTGTGTATAATATGGGGTGCTGTGTGTACAATATGGGGTGCTGTGTGTATAATATGGGGTGCTGTGTGTATAATATGGGGTGCTGTGTGTACAATAATGAGGGGAAAAAATGGCTGCAATATAACAAAGAGTGAAAAATTTAAGGGGGTCTGAATACTTTCCGTCCCCACTGTATGTTCCATGGGAGTCATTGTTGCTAAATCACCTTTACTAGGGCTTTGCATATAGTGGTGTATTTGAGTGAACCTATAGTGTTCAGTATTTGGCATTTGATATTTTTCTACCAAGGATCTTTCGGTTAGCGCACCCTTGTGGTCACAGAGGTCTTCTAACCGTATTAGGCCCTTGTTGGTCCACCATTCAAATGCAGGGGGGGGGGGGGGGGTTGGGGTGAGGCCCAGGGTGAAGTCTCTATTTAGAGGTGCTAGTGGATTGTGGGGTGACTTGAATTTCTGAGTCCTTGAGAGTCTATCCCAGATCTCTAGCGAGAAGGAAAGGGTGGGGCATAATATGATCTGGTCTTTCTTTCATTGGTAGCCACATAATATGTGAGATTGGGTTAGGGTGACAGGAATAAGATTCCATTGTCATCCATATTGTTTGGGGTTGTTGGGAGTGAAATTTAGTAAGTTGGACCATCTGGGCCGCATTGAAGTATTTCTGTAAGTCCCCCCTTCTTGTTTGGAGTGGACATTGTGCCTTTGTTCACCCCGGGCCTCTTGTCTCCCCATATAAACTGGAGAATCGTCTTTTGGAATGTCTGCAGGTCGGAGCGGACTAGTGACACAGGTATAGTGCCAAACAGATAGAAAACCTTCATTTTTATTGAGTGTAGTCTGCCAAACCACGATGGGGGGTGTATCTGCCATCCGCCTAGATCTTCTGTCAGCCTTTTAAACAGAACAGGGTAGTTTTGTTTATATAAGGATTGTATAGATCAGGTCAATTGTATTCCTAAATACGGAAGAGCTTCTGGCGCAGTCTGGGTGGAACTCTGCAGAGAGAAGTTCAGTCAGGGTCAGGGTTAGGGTTAGGGTAAGGGTCAGGGTTAGGGTCAGGGTTAGGGTTAGTGTTAGGGTCACGGTCAGGGTTAGGGTCAGGGTTAGGGTTAGGGTCAGGGTTAGGGTCAGGGTTAGGGTCAGGGTTAGGGTCAGGGTTAGGGTCACGGTCAGGGTCAGGGTTAGGGTCGAGGTTAGGGTCAGGGTTAGGGTCAGGGTTAGGGTTAGGGTCAGGGTTAGGGTTAGGGTTAGGGTCACGGTCAGGGTTAGGGTCAGGGTTAGGGTTAGGGTTAGGGTCAGGGTTAGGGTTAGGGTCAGGGTTAGGGTTAGGGTCACGGTCAGGGTCAGGGTTAGGGTTAGGGTCAGGGTTAGGGTCAGGGTTAGGGTCAGGGTTAGGGTTAGGGTCAGGGTTAGGGTTAGGGTCATGGTTAGGGTTAGGGTCAGGGTTAGGGTCAGGGTTAGGGTCAGGGTCACGGTCAGGGTCAGGGTCAGGGTTAGGGTCAGGGTCAGGGTTAGGGTTAGGGTTAGGGTCAGGGTTAGGGTTAGGGTCAGGGTTAGGGTCAGGGTTAGGGTTAGGGTCACGGTCAGGGTCAGGGTTAGGGTCAGGGTTAGGGTCAGGGTTAGGGTCAGGATTGGGGTTAGGGTTAGGGTCAGGGTCAGGGTTAGGGTCAGGGTCAGGGTCAGGGTTAGGGTTAGGGTCAGCTCTGCATTTACTGTGATTGATTTTAAAGTCCGAGATTTCCGAGAACGGTTGTAGAATAGCGTATAGATTGGGAGGGAGATGATAGGTGATGACAAGGCTATTAAGAGGTCATCAGCGAAGAGTAAGCACTTGTGCTCTCTATCTCCACAGATAATGCCCTTGACATCTGAACAGGTTTGAATCCTAATGACCAATGGCTCTATTGCTAGGGCAAATAACAACGGGGATAATGTATGGCATTTTTATTTTTAATTTTTTTTTATTAGTAATGGCGGCAATCTGAGATTTTTATCGGGACTGCGACATTGTGGAGGACACATTGGACATTTTAAAAAAAATTTTGGGACCATTGTCATTTATACAGCTACCAGTGCAATTAAAATGCATTGATTACTGTGTAAATGACACTGGCAGTGAAGGGGTTAACCACTAGGGGGCAGTGAAGGGGTTAAGTGTGTCCTAGGGAGTGATTCTAACTGTGAGGGGGCTGGGCTTGAACACACAGGACAGTGATCACTGTCCTGTCACTAGGCAGAACAGGGAATGTTTTGTTTACATAAGCATCTCCCCGTTCTTCCCCTCCATGACACGATCGTGGGCAACTGGCGAAGATCGAGTCCGCGGGACCCACGGTCACGGAGATCGCGGGCGCGCACACGCTCGCAACACCGCTTCTTAAAGCGGACGTACCTGTATGCCCTTTTGCCTGCCAGTGCCATTCTGCCGACGTACATCGGCGTGCGCTGGTCGGCAAGTGGTTAATGGATGCTCTACCAAATGTTTTTGGGGTTTTGCCAGTAGCATTTTATTAATATTTTTATTATGTTTTTATGCACATCCATTTTTATTCATTAGAATACTTATTTGTGCTCTTCAACCACAAAAGTCAGCCATACATATTAATGAACTCACTTCACCCACCAATTAACTCTAATTAGAGTCATTAATTCACAGGTTTGGTCACATGTCCAATATAGATGAGTGTATATATTGCACTCAATGTTTGTGGTTCTTTAGCTATGAATAAGCACTTTTGAAAGTGTGAAACGCGTCAGCTCCTGTATTCCGTTGTTTGCTGTGGCTTGTATTTTTTGGATTATTACCTCTTTTTGAGTTCATCGTGCCGTGGACTCTCTTCAGAAGGCATACTGCTATCTGCGATTGGTCTGACTACCTGTAACGGGTGTCAAATCCTTCTGGTGAGTAGATGGTTTGCTTGGTGGTGGAAGACGCTATTTATCTCCCCCAATCCGCAAAGATTCTCATCACTTTGATAGAAGATTTTGGAAATTGTTTATATTGGGCATTTATTATTATTGCTTCGGCACGCATGTTTATGAATTCATTTATTATTTTTAGCACTATGATTGTTTATGTATACATATATGGTTATTTAGAGCGCGCTATGACCTTTGGTCTCACTACCAGCTGCTCCTTAGAGGTTTCATTCATTTACTTTAATTGGTTCAGAGTGCGCGGCTTATAGGTAATTCCTATATTTTCTCACTTGTGTGTCTGTCTGTGACCAGCCTAATCCGAGCCAGGGAGCCCCCCAAATGTTTTTTCCTCTCACTACTTTGTATGAAATCCCCGCACCTCTTGGTTGCCTTTTTCTTCATTGGAACACCCCGATAATATGATAGCTGTGACCTTCATACATGACAAGACAACAATGTAAACAATATAGAAGACAATTTAATTAGCTCTTTGCAGTAGGATGTCACTTGAACCTCATACATTTCATTATTGGAAGGGAGACCCTTCAAAGCTGATTTCATGTTTCCAATCCGAATGGTCAGAAGACATCAATGTGCTGGTGACCTCACGCCATCTTCTTTGTCACATGGATGAAGTAACATGGGTCAGGGTCTTGTCCCGGGGTGAAGGGCAGGAAGTCTCCATACACCATGTGCTCACACTGACCCCCAAAAGCCTCGTGTAGAAGGCCAGTAAAGGACTCCAGACGATGAGGGTAATAGGACAAGCGGAAATTGCTGTGGAAACAAAAGATGACAACACTGACTAATGCTGGACTCATCAAAGGTGCATGAGATAGAAAATATCCATGAAATAGTAATGATGGCGGCCTGTCCACAGGGGCACAGGAGACTCCTCCAGGGGGAATGGCTGAAATTGTACCTCTCGTTCCTGCCAATGTCGTGTTTGTCTCTCTGTGTCAATTGCTTCACCCCCCCCCCGGCCTCCATGTCATTCCTGTCAATTCCCAAAGTGCACCCTCAGAAAATCACTAAGGGGATTTCCGGCTGTGACCCACCTTCTGCCCTCCTCTGCGCCTGCCCGTCACTTCTGTTGCTGGGTATCGATGTCAGAAGAAAGGACCGGCGTCAGACCACCTGACCTCCTCCGCCCATCACCCCTTTCATTGCCTGTGCCGCCACTCCCGGGAGCTACCAAAGTCCTGGCTGCTGAGCCAGTTGTGTGCTCAGGGCGTCCAGGAAGGAAGAAACATGGCGGTGAGCGGCCATCTTCTTCATTTCAATAAATGAACAACAAAAAGCTTCAACTAAGCTGAATAATTGACTGACCTAAATTGTTGGCCTCAGTGAATCCGCATCCTGTGGGGGGCACAGAGTGAATGGGGGGAGGGGGGTGCAGAGTGAACGAGGGAGGGGGGCACACAGTGAACGGGGGAGGGGGGCGCAGAGTGAACGGGGGAGGGGGGCGCAGAGTGAATGGGGGAGGGGGGCGCAGAGTGAACGGGGGGGAGGGGAGTGCAGAGTGAATGGGGGTGCAAAGTGAACGGGGGAGGGGGGCGCAGAGTGAACGGGGATCAGTTTTTTTGTCTGCTGTTTGGATGGCTGATATAAGTTCTGGAGCTCTGGACGACCATCTCATTCATCAAATAAAGCCTAGAAAAGCCTAAACGTATCTGAATAGTTGACTGTCTATAAATTGAAGCACTATATCTGGGGGTGCAATAAGAATGTGTAAAATTATTTTGGGGCCCTGGTAATCTCTCTAACCCTAATGCTGGGATTGGGGGATGGGAAAGCCATCATCTTTAGCAAGTAACCCAGAACCGCCAGGAGTTTTCACACTAAGCGACTGACTAACAGATGGTAAGCTACATTTTAGGACAGTATGAATGCTATTTTGGGAGAATAGATAATCAGCCGATCGATCGCACAAGAGGTAATTGTAATTTGCAGCTTGCTATACAGGTGTAAATCTAAATCTAGAATCAATAATACATAACGGTCAGGATAGCAAAGATCACGCATACACCGCAGAATAATGAAAGCTGTACAGACAAATGAAAGCTGCACAGACACATGAAAGCTGCACAGACACATGAAAGCTGTACAGACATATGAAAGCTGTACAGACACGTGAAAGCTGTACAGACATATGAAAGCTGTACAGACACGTGAAAGCTATACAGACACATGAAAGCTGTACAGACACATGAAAGCTGCACAGACACATGAAAGCTGTACAGACATATGAAAGCTGTACAGACACGTGAAAGCTGTACAGACACATGAAAGCTGCACAGACACATGAAAGCTGTACAGACACCTGAAAGCTGTACAGACACGTGAAAGCTGCACAGACATATGAAAGCTGCACAGACATATGAAAGCTGTACAGACATGTGAAAGCTGCACAGACATATGAAAGCTGCACAGACATATGAAAGCTGCACAGACATATGAAAGCTGTACAGACACATGAAAGCTGTACAGACACATGAAAGCTGCACAGACATGTGAAAGCTGTACAGACACCTGAAAGCTGTACAGACACCTGAAAGCTGTACAGACACGTGAAAGCTGCACAGACATATGAAAGCTGCACAGACATGTGAAAGCTGTACAGACACGTGAAAGCTGTACAGACACATGAAAGCTGCACAGACACATGAAAGCTGCACAGACACATGAAAGCTGCACAGACACATGAAAGCTGCACAGACACATGAAAGCTGCACAGACACATGAAAGCTGTACAGACATATGAAAGCTGTACAGACACCTGAAAGCTGTACAGACACGTGAAAGCTGCACAGACATATGAAAGCTGCACAGACATATGAAAGCTGTACAGACACATGAAAGCTGTACAGACACATGAAAGCTGCACAGACATATGAAAGCTGTACAGACACCTGAAAGCTGTACAGACACCTGAAAGCTGTACAGACACGTGAAAGCTGCACAGACATATGAAAGCTGCACAGACATGTGAAAGCTGTACAGACACGTGAAAGCTGTACAGACACATGAAAGCTGTACAGACACATGAAAGCTGCACAGACACATGAAAGCTGTACAGACACATGAAAGCTGTACAGACACATGAAAGCTGTACAGACATATGAAAGCTGCACAGACACATGAAAGCTGCACAGACATATGAAAGCTGTACAGACACATGAAAGCTGTACAGACACATGAAAGCTGCACAGACACATGAAAGCTGCACAGACACATGAAAGCTGCACAGACACATGAAAGCTGTACAGACACCTGAAAGCTGTACAGACACCTGAAAGCTGTACAGACACGTGAAAGCTGCACAGACATATGAAAGCTGCACAGACATGTGAAAGCTGTACAGACACGTGAAAGCTGTACAGACACATGAAAGCTGTACAGACACATGAAAGCTGCACAGACACATGAAAGCTGTACAGACATATGAAAGCTGTACAGACACGTGAAAGCTGTACAGACACATGAAAGCTGCACAGACACATGAAAGCTGTACAGACACCTGAAAGCTGTACAGACACGTGAAAGCTGCACAGACATATGAAAGCTGCACAGACATATGAAAGCTGTACAGACATGTGAAAGCTGCACAGACATATGAAAGCTGCACAGACATATGAAAGCTGCACAGACATATGAAAGCTGTACAGACACATGAAAGCTGTACAGACACATGAAAGCTGCACAGACATGTGAAAGCTGTACAGACACCTGAAAGCTGTACAGACACCTGAAAGCTGTACAGACACGTGAAAGCTGCACAGACATATGAAAGCTGCACAGACATGTGAAAGCTGTACAGACACGTGAAAGCTGTACAGACACATGAAAGCTGCACAGACACATGAAAGCTGCACAGACACATGAAAGCTGCACAGACACATGAAAGCTGTACAGACATATGAAAGCTGTACAGACACCTGAAAGCTGTACAGACACGTGAAAGCTGCACAGACATATGAAAGCTGCACAGACATATGAAAGCTGTACAGACACATGAAAGCTGTACAGACACATGAAAGCTGCACAGACATATGAAAGCTGTACAGACACCTGAAAGCTGTACAGACACCTGAAAGCTGTACAGACACGTGAAAGCTGCACAGACATATGAAAGCTGCACAGACATGTGAAAGCTGTACAGACACGTGAAAGCTGTACAGACACATGAAAGCTGTACAGACACATGAAAGCTGCACAGACACATGAAAGCTGTACAGACACATGAAAGCTGTACAGACACATGAAAGCTGTACAGACATATGAAAGCTGCACAGACACATGAAAGCTGCACAGACATATGAAAGCTGTACAGACACATGAAAGCTGTACAGACACATGAAAGCTGCACAGACACATGAAAGCTGCACAGACACCTGAAAGCTGCACAGACATATGAAAGCTGCACAGACATATGAAAGCTGTACAGACACGTGAAATCTGTACAGACACATGAAAGCTGCACAGACACGTGAAAGCTGTACAGACACGTGAAACCTGTACAGACATATTAAAGCTGCAATACATGTGAAAGCTGTACAGACATATTAAAGCTGCACAGACACATGAAAGCTGCACAGACACATGAAAGCTGCAATACATGTGAAAGCTGCACAGACATCTAAAAGCAGTACAGATACATGAAAGCTGCACAGACATATAAAAGCTGTACAGATACATGAAAGCTGCACAGACATATGAAAGCTTCACAGACATATGAAAGCTGCTGTCATGAAAGGGTTCACCCGTTGGTGGCGCTGTCGGTCTCTTGGATCGCAGTACAAGTATCCCCCAGCAGGTGTCTTCCTACACCCAGGACCTGTAATAAGAGGACTCACCTGCTGGCGGCACTGTTGGATCCTTGGACCGTAGTACCGGTGTCCACCAGCGGGTGTATCCTGGCAGTGTGGAGCAGAGGTCCATCACTGGCAGTCTCATAAATACCTGGCAAGCCCTCACATGCTTGCCTTGGTATCTCTCTTCCTGCGCCCTGACCTTGCTGCCTGTTATCCTGACCTTGAGCCTGCATCTGTCCCGTCCTGTCCTGACCTGATCCGATCCCGAGTCCATCCTGGACATGTCCCTCCTGTTCCTGATTACCTGTTATCCCTGCCCTGCAGCCTATCCATACGTCCTCTCCCTGTCCTGTTGGTTTCCTGTCCTTTCCCATTTGCTGATTTCCCCTGTGTATGACCTCGGCCTGGCTTTTGTTACAATTACAGTATTTCCCATTTATTTGTATATACCATTTGTTGTTTGTGGGTCTATGGTTGGTTGTGCACTGTTATATTCACTTGCTTGTCACCTATTTAAATAAACACCATTATTATTCACTTACATGTGTTTCTGGTCTCCTCTGTGCAGTCCACACAGTCTGGTCTACTAATTCTCTGACACCTCTGCCGGGTTAGCCCCCCCATATCAAAATTTTTGAAAAAATCTTATGCAGTTTGTTAGATCTTTGTTAGATGAGGTTAGATCAACCGTTGTTTGCGTTAGATCTCACACAGAAGAAGCGATATTAACAGTTATTTGCTGGGGGGGGCTAACCCGTCATCAGCCCCCCCTTATCAAAAAATTGACCAAAAAGTTTGCTATTTTGGAAGCAATTTGTTAGATCCGGTAAGATCAAGTGTTTTTACCGTTAGATCTCACATAATTAGAGACTTATTAAGTGATTAATGAGGGGGGCTGGCCCCCCCTTATCAAATTTTCTGGCCAAAAATCATTCAGGCTTATAGATATTCATTAGATCCGGTAAGATCAAGTGTTTTTAACGTTAGATCTCACATCATTTCAGAGATATTCCACATCAAAATAGAGATATTAGGTGGTAAATATGGACGGGTTAGCCCCCCTTATCAAAGTTTCGGGCCAAAAATCATTCAGGCTAATAGATTTCCATTAGATCCGGTAAGATCAAGTGTTTTTAACGTTAGATCTCACATAATTAGAGACTTAATAAGTGATTATCAAATTTTCGGGCCAAAAATCATTCAGGCTAATAGATATTCGTTAGATCCGGTAAGATCAAGTGGTTTTAAATTTAGATCTTACATAATTAGAGACTTATTAAGTGATTAATGAGGGGGGGCTGGCCCTTTCTTATCAAATTTTCTGGCCAAAAAATCACCCCAGCTAATTGATATTCATTAGATCCGATAAGATCAAGTGATTTTAATGTTTGATTATCCATAATTACAGGGATATTATGGATATTTGGTAGCGATGCACGTATATCCATACTAGTGTCTATATTGGAGGCGGTGATGACCATTTTCATGTGTACCAGTGAGGAGTGCCATTGAGCATACCGAGGTATGCTGAAATTATGTGGGACATTAATCAACAGGTGTGTCCAAGCCCAGTGAAGCCTGAAGCACAGCCAGAGGGAAACTTCGGAGGGCTCTGGTGAAGGAGCCAACCGGGTGCCCATCTACGGTAGCTGGCTCAAAACCAATGACACGAAGAGACAGCAGCGAAAGTCCAAAACTTTGCAGAGGGCCCCCCGTTGTTGCCTCCAAGCAACCCAGTGTCCTGTTTCTTTTGACAAATGCTGCCTGGTGTCAGAGAGTCAATGCACACCAGACTCCCAGAACTTAGCGCAGACTTAAGCCCAATCAGAACCTCGCAGAGAGGAGCGCGGATACAAACCACCACTTCCTCCATGCTCCCTGACAAGCTGGTGGGACCTTCTCCTGTTGTTCCCATCCAAGTAAAGGGAGTCTATACCAAGGCCCTTCTGGATACTGGAGCTTAAGTGACCCTTAAGTGAGTTGCAGATATGGGGCATTGTGACTCAGAACTTCCCCTATGATGGCTATCTACCGGTCAAGCTGACCTTCGATCCCTCCATGGCTGGGAAAGCCAAGACTTTTGAAACTCAGGCAGTGGTCTGTCCTCGTCCACCAGGGGCCAGTAAGAGTTCTCTCATCATAGGGACTAATACTGATCTTGTCAGAAGGCTGTTGACACCTCTTGTTCTGGAGCACTGGCACTTCAACTACAAGTTTGCACCCCATGTTGAGACAAGCCTACCAGCACCTGGTACAAAAACAGAAGGGAAAGATCTGGCGCTTGGACAAGTGTGAGAAGATGTTACAGCCTGGTAAAGTGGCCTATTTACGAGCATCTGTCAAGCTAAATTGGAAGCAATACACAATGGAAAAGGTCAACCCCTATACTGCTAAAGGGGTCAAAAAGTGGCTACTTGCAGCAACAATAAATCAACACCAGGATATGTATCTGTATATGTAAAAAACAATTAGTATTTATTCATTTAAAACTGCTTCAAAATACATTAATTGCATCCATATGTAGAGCAATTTAGCTCATGCATAGGGTGTGCATCACCAGGTGCAGTCAAGATGTACTGTCCCGGTGAGCACTATGGTCAGTGAATAATCCTCAACCAAAAAGAAAGACACATGAACCAAGACACATAACAAAACAACAAACAAGTGACACATAAATGACACAAACACCACACAGACAGTCCGGACGCCGGCTCATGCCTTGCACAGCGAGGCTGGATAGCCAAACCCTAATGTGGCTATCGTGGTAACCCCAAAGGGGTGGGGGGCGTGGAATGCACGCAATGAGTGGCTACAGCCTAGGGTGTATCCAGCATCACTGTGAAGGCTCCCCCAGGGCAACCTGATGGCTATAACTAATGCAAGTGAACAAGAAATGGTGGAGCATAAGTTGCTGAGTATGGGGTCTAGATGGGGGCCCAAGTCTGGCTGGAATTGATGGACTATGTCCTGTCACACACTTCAGGGGCTCCCCTCATAAGCCCTCACTGTTTGTGGCATACAGCCACTGTTACTGAGTTCGTCTGTGAGTTCACCAGCTGATGACTATAAGCACATGAGGCAGTCCAAACCTCCCGCTGTAACATCAGAACAGTCCATGCACATATTCAAACTGCAATGTGGAAAGATATCTTGGGTATAATATGCCCTCAGTGTAGATATGGACTGATGCTACGTCCACAGGTGCAAGTAGACAAGTGTCTATGAATATGATAACGAGTGGACTTTGGAAAGAAAGTGGAGTCTACGTTACCACCCCTTCGGTCAGCATGCCTGGATCTCCTGGATCTCTTGTCGATGTTCAGATCCCTTTCATCATACTTGTATGGTGATGTTCTCCTGGCTATTAGCTGTACCCTCGTTAGCGCGGGGTAAAGTAAAGTTGCCCCGCCGTAGCTTCAATAGGCCGTGAAGCAAGGGGGCCGACAGGGGTGCTCGTCCACTCTAATCCAGTCGTTCGTCAACAGCTCCTAAACGGTATCCGTGATGGTATCCGATGGGGGAGTGATGGGGGAGTAATAGGCGTGTCCTCCGGCCAGCGTCACATGACCGCTGTGACGTCAACGCGTTTCGCTTGACCAATCAGCGTAGCTTCGTCTGCACTAGGCGTGGCTAGGAGCTGTCGTCTTTTTGAAGGTATCCTCCTCATTTTAGCTCCGCCCTTAGTTGTCATCCTTATGGGTCCGGGCAGTGCCTCCGCCTCCTGGTTGGAACAATTCACATACACATATACATCACATGGACAGGGTCCTTTCACCGACCATGTGTTCAATTCATATCTTTTTTAAGTTCATATCTTTTTAAAGGGCTGGTGCTGAATTCAGAGTCCTTCATTCCCTCATTTAGTAAGTAGTGCTCAAAAAACATTATAGATCGGTGACATTTGCAAACGTTTGCCTGTTATTCTATTCAACATCCTTTATGTTCATTTATCTACACCCAAGCACTTAAACTGTCACTATCAGTTATTTGGAGAAACACACTCAGATACCTATAGGGAGGGCAGGACTTACATAGAAGACGTTACACCAGAACAGCAAACGCACAAAAAACGCACAAAAAACGCACAAGAACGCACAAAAAACTGCACGGAGGAGACCAGGCAAGTAAACACAGGTGTAATGCAGGCCTAAGCATACCATATATTTTTTCAGTCTAAGCCATATAGATTAACTCATATAGATCATTTATGATCCTTAATCCAATGGATCGTATAATGCGGGGAACCAAGCGGGTCATTCAAGCCAATCGTTACTGGCATGGGTGGCCAACGTGCAGGTTATAGTGTATGTTTATTGGGGAGCTTCTAAACTGTAATGGAAGTTATATTGTCTTCATTATAGTTTTATATTGTATAATTAATTAATGGATTCCAGGTAGTGTGGTGTAACTTCAATACTATCCACTGCTGTATATCCGATGACAATACACCCCCTTTTTTTTTCCACTTGGTTGAGAAGAAATGCATACTAATTAAGTCGTTCACTGCCTAACGGCTTATGATTTTAAGTCAGCTTTTAATGTATGCATGTTAATCCACAACCAGTACAGATTACGCGCAATGTCCCTCCCGCCTATCCCACTCAAGATGGGACTACCTGGCCACCATGCTGCCATGTTGCTATGGTTCCAGGAAGGCCTGTAAATTCAATTCAGTGTTGAGTCCCCGTGGAGCTAGGGACCCCAACCGATAGATCCACCTCTTTTCCTTCTGTAGGAGGATGCGGTTAAAGTCCCCTCTCCTCGGGGACAGTTTAAGTGCATAGATGCCCTTTACCTTCAAACCATCTGGTTTGCCTTCATGATACAGAGCGAAATGTTTTGCAATTGGTTTTTCTCTACTTTTAGTAGGGTCTCTCTCTTTTTCACTTTTGATCTCACGTAGGTGCTCACCTATCCGAATCCTGATAGATCTCTTTGTTTTACCAATATAGATCTTCGGACAAGGGCAGGTGAGCATGTAGATCACCCTATTGGTCTGGCAATTGATTAAGTCCCGTATTTCAAAGGACTGCTGCCCCAGTGCATCATGGAATACTGCGGTCCTGTCCACATACTCAGCAACTTATGCTCCACCATTTCTTGTTCACTTGCATTAGTTATAGCCATCAGGTTGCCCTGGGGGAGCCTTCACAGTGATGCTGGATACACCCTAGGCTGTAGCCACTCATTGCGTGCATTCCACGCCCCCCACCCCTTTGGGGTTACCACGATAGCCACATTAGGGTTTGGCTATCCAGCCTCGCTGTGCAAGGCATGAGCCGGCGTCCGGACTGTCTGTGTGGTGTTTGTGTCATTTATGTGTCACTTGTTTGTTGTTTTGTTATGTGTCTTGGTTCATGTGTCTTTCTTTTTGGTTGAGGATTATTCACTGACCATAGTGCTCACCGGGACAGTACATCTTGACTGCACCTGGTGATGCACACCCTATGCATGAGCTAAATTGCTCTACATATGGATGCAATTAATGTATTTTGAAGCAGTTTTAAATGAATAAATACTAATTGTTTTTTACATATACAGATACATATCCTGGTGTTGATTTATTGTTGCTGCAAGTAGCCACTTTTTGACCCCTTTAGCAGTATAGGGGTTGACCTTTTCCATTGTGTATTGCAGTTTCTTTGGCTATAGCAACATCACTAGACTTCAGTGAATGGTTATGGGACGCAATATTGTTTAAAGCCCCTAGCACCAGACTGTATATATAGTGGAATTAGGTTATACTCTCTCTCCTTTTTCTTGGTTATAAATTGGAAGCAAGCAGGCTCTTTCATTGTCCTTCAATCAGACAGACAGAGAGAAGACATGGGAGTGGAGTTAATTCCCGAGGTGGTTTCAACCAAAGGGTTTCAAAGAAGTCACGGGAAGATCTTAGTTAGTGTCAGCAACATAACAGCCTCGCCAGTGAAGGTGCCGGCTCAGATATTGCTGGGACAAGTGTATCTGGCCACCCCAGTCCCGCCGTCTGATTTGGTGGGGGGAGCAAAGGATGGGATATCTGTGGAGGAGCTCTATCCGAAAAATACTCCCCTTTTGCCTGAATGGAAGGAAAGGGCCAAGACTTAGCTCCTGAGATGGCAGGCTGCATTCTCCAAGAGTGAATTTGATGTGGGGTTTACAAAAAGTGCCCAATACCAGATCCATATCTTCGAGTGCATAAGCTGTTCAGGGAAAGAGTTTGAGGGATTCCTTTAGGGGACTTGGAGGATCTGCATGAACAACTGGCAGAGTTGAAGAGGGCAGGTATCATCCGAGAGTCCCAGAGTCTATACGCTTCCCCAATAGTGGTGGTACGGAAGAAGAATGGGTCACTGAGGCTGAGTATTGACTACCGGGCGCTGAACTGAAGGACCATTCCTGACCAATATACCACCCCAAGGATATAAGATGCCTTGCAGAGCCTGTCAGGAGCGAAGTGGTTAAGTATGCTGGATTTGAAGAGTGGGTATGACCAAATCCCCATGCACCCTGAGGATCGGGAGAAGACCATTTTGATTACCCCGCAGGGGATGTTTGCATTTGACTGTATGCATCAAGGCCTGTCTGGTGCCCCAGCCACCTTCCAAGGGCTAATGGAGAAGACCGTGGGTGACATGAAACTGATCGAGGTGTTGGTGTACTTAGACGACATCATCGTTTTCAGCAAGACCCTGGAAGAGCATGAAGAGTTTCTGCAGAAGGTTCTTAAGAGACTCCATGGTGAGGGGGTTGAAGCTGTCTCTAGAAAAGTGCCACTTTTATAAACCCTCGGTCAACTACCTTGGTCACATTGTGTCTGCTGTTGGAGTGGCCACTGACCTCCTGGCCGAGGCCTACCAACGTGACTGAGCTTAGGTCATTTCTGGGATTCTGCTCTTATTACAGAAGATTTGTCAATGGATTCGCTAAGACGCTGACCCTGATCTGGCGAAGCCTGTCAGACCAGCAGGAGGGCCCAGAAAACCCAGGGAGTTCATTCAGGAACAATTGACTCTGAAGTGTGAAGAGGTTTTAGGCAGCTGAAGTGAAGCCTAACAACCGCTCCAGTCGATCCAACCAAGCCATACGAGCTACACTTTGACGCCAGTCGAGATGGGTTAGGTGGGGTGCTATATCAAGAGCATGACTGCCATCTACGGCCTGTTGCCTACGTGAGTGGGGAACTTGGCCCCCGCCGAGAAGAACTATCCCATGCACAAATTTGAGTTCCTGGCCTTGAAGTGGGTGGATAAGCTGAGGGATTAACTGTATGGAGCGGAGTTTGTGATCAACACCGACAACAATGCTTTCACCTACATCCTCACTTCCACCAAGTTGGACGCCACGGGTCACAGATGGTTGGCTGCTCTATCAGGGTTTATTTTCAGCCTGAAGTATCGACTGGGGTCAGGAAACAAGACGCTGATGCTTTGTCAAGAAAGCCCCATTGTTCCAGAGACCCTCCAGAAGAATAGGCCCAACTGACACCTGAAGGGTACGAGCCTTATGTCAAGGAGCAGAACATCAACCTGGAGTAGGATCCAGGACAGAAGAGGTTGGAGTGTCAGCTGTTGGTGTCCCCAGATGTTATTGCAATGTCGCCCAAGTCGGGGATGAAGGTCTGCCCAAGCTGTCAAAGACCTGCGGAGGGACCAGTTGGAGGACCCTCCCTGTAACTTGGCATTGAAAGCCTTGGAGAGCCAATGCCCTGACTTGCTCCTCACTGACCCCCCGAAGGAAACCCATCTGCTGCACCGAGAGTGGGATCGGTTTCAGGTGCACAGAGAGTTGGTCTATCGAAGGGGCCCCTCTGACGATTCTGAAGAAGAATGGCAGCTATTCCTACCTTAAAAACATACGGAGACAGTATTAACTGCCCTACTGTCAGGAACCATGAATCAGACCGAGACAGAAGTATAGTTAAGTCACACTTGTTTATTAATAATAATAATAAGGTAAACAGAGTAAGCGTAGTCAAAACAAGCCAGAGTTCAGTAACCGGGTAGTCAGCCAAGCAAATGTCAGAGAGCCAGAGATAACAGGAGAAAGACTCTGTGATGATGACAAAGGTGAAGGCAGAGATCAAGTGAGCTGGACGACTTGCTGGGTAACTGTGGAGAGAAATGGGAGCTGGCAATTAGCTGACAGCTGAGCGGCCAGCTCAGAGAAGGAAGGGCTGAGCCCAGCCCTGACACCAACATGACAACCATGGCCACCTAGGGCCCAAGAGGACTTTTCTAGTGGTGAGGGACCGGTTCTACTGGCCCTGCATGCAGGCTGAAGTTGAGGACTATTGCCACTCCTGCATCAGATGTATCCAAAGGAAGACTTTGCCTCACAAGCTGCCCCAATGGACCATCTTCAGAGTCAAGGACCCATGGAGCTGGTGTGCATTGACATTCTGTGCTTGGAGTCTGATCTGAGTGTGCAGGGAAATATCCTGGTAGTGACTGACCATTTCACTCGGTATGCCCAGGCGTTTTCCACGAGGGACCAACAAGCATCCATGGTGGCCAAGATCTTCGCAGAGAAATTCTTTGTGCACTATGGTCTGTCCCAACGCATCCACTCTGATCAAGGGAGAGATTTCAAGAGTAGTCTCATCAAGAGACTTTCAAACCTGTTGGGCATCAGGAAGTCTAAAACCACCCCGTATCATCCTCAAGGAGATCCTCAACCAGAGACATTCAACTGAACCCTCCTGGATATACTTGGAACTCTAAGTTCAGAACAAAAGCAGCACTGGAGCAAGCATATAGTGGCTATTGTGCATGCTTATAACAGCACCGCCAATGATGCCACAGGTTACTCTCCCTATTAGTTTGATGTTCGGACCGTAGGCCCGGCTGCCAGTAGACTTTGGCCCCAAAACAGCTGGGAGCTATGGATAGTACCAGCTGCATTCTGTTCACCATCTTCATTTTGAAAGGACTGTCTCAATTCTTACACTCTAATGCCGCGTACACACGGTCGGACTTTTCGGCTACAAAAGTCCGACGGACGCCGACGGACCAAATCCGGCAGACAATCCGATCGTGTGTGGGCTTCCCCGGACTTTCAGCGGACTTTTCCAGCTGCAAATCTGACAGACTTTAGATTTGGAACATGCTTCGAATCTTTACGTCGTAACTCCGCCGGACCCAGAAATCCGCTCGTCTGTATGCTAGTCCGACGGACAAAAACCCACGCTAGGGCAGCTATTGGCTACTGGCTATCAACTTCCTTATTTTAGTCTGGTGTACGTCATCACGTACGAATCCGTCGGACTTTGGTGTGATCGTGCGTAGGCAAGTCCGGTCCGGGCAAGTCTAATGCCGCGTACACACGGTCGGACTTTCCGGCATACTTGGTCCGCTCTCTTCTCCCAGTGTTCCAGTTCTTCGGCCGGCTCCTCCGCTGTCTTCAGGTAGCTCTCTTGCCAGCAGAGGTCCAGACTTCTGGGCTTCTTGTCTTCTCTTCTCTTCTCTTCCCCAGATGTTGACACGACGCTCTCTCCGGCTGGACTGCTCTCTGAGGGCTGCGTTGTGACTTATATAGGCGGAGACCCCGCCCCCTTATGATGTCACAGTCCCTGGGCTTCAGAGGCGGCTCTCTAATTAGGCAAATTAGGCGGTCGCCTAAGGCCTCGCACTCACAGGGGCCTCGCGGCCGCCTAATTTGCCTGTTCTCAATAACTGAAGTTGACACCGGCGGCTCCACCTACCCCCACTGGGACTCTGTGGCTTAGGAGCTGATGGACAAATCAGATACTGCCCGCAGCCTGAGGAATAGCTGCCTCATCACGGAGCGTCCCAGTCCGTGGGGCCTCATGTGTAAGTTTTGCCTAAGGCCTCACAAAGCCTAGAGCCGCCTCTGCTGGGAATGCTGGGACTGTGACGTTTTAGGGGGCGTGGTTGTCACAGACCTAGCCGGGACAGAGGCTGTTGGAGAGGACTGAATGCAAGCCTGTTGCCTTTTGATTATGGGCCCTGGATTTTCAATGGAACGGTGCTCTTTGTGGGGTGAATTGGAGGTCCGGTCTGAACTGTACTAATCGGACTCAGTCGTGTATATATGTATATACTGTTTGTTGTTTGATTCTGTTGGGGACTCCTTGCTGTGGATCTGTGTCCCTGAAGAGGGAGGGGGGGTTCCTCCAGCAGCCCCCTGCTGATAAGACTGATTCATTCTGTTGGGACACATCCTGTGAGGAGATGCTGGTGTCATCAACCTGTGTTTATGTTAATTGAGAGAGCTGATCACATTAGCCACCAGCACTGGCTAGGAGACGAATGGTCTAGGCTGAGGAGGGGGTAGATTGTTGTTTGTATTGTTAATTGTAATTAGCTCCAGCTATTGTGTTTATAATACTGTGTGAAGCTCGGTGCCCACAAGTCTGTCATCTGGTCTGGGTACATTTTGTAGTAAATTAGCTCATGTTAATTAGGTTAGCTTTGAGTCATCCTGGTGTATAAATGTGTGTGAGATCTCAAATAAAAAGTTAGTTCTGATGTACTCCAAAACTGGTGCTGTCTAGTTCTTGGGGGTTCCTATAGACAGATCCATTGGACTCGTGTTCCAGAACTTAGGAAGCGGTATATGATGGAAGCACTCAAGCGGAGTGTGGGACGTTCCGTGACATTGGTCAACATCACCCAGTGACCACGCCCCCTAAAACGTCACAGTCCCAGCATGCTCAGGGACTGTGACATCAAAAGGGGGCGGGGTCTCCGCCTATATAAGTCACAACGCAGCCCTCAGAGAGCAGTCCAGCCGGAGAGAGCGTCGTGTCAACATCTGGGGAAGAGAAGAGAAGACAAGGAGCCCAGAAGTCCGGACCTCTGCTGGCAAGAGAGCTACCTGAAGACAGCGGAGGAGCCGGCCGAAGAACTGGAACACCGGGAGAAGAGAGCGGAGAAGAACCAACCGGACGCCGGGAGAAGATGACCCGGAGGGACCCCCGAAGCCGGAGGAAGATCCCCCCCCCCGGAGCTGTTTAATAAAATATTTTAAAAACCTGTGTAGTGTTTTATTATTTACACTTTTTCCCTAGGTGAATGGGTAGGGGCGCCCCCCTCCCCCAAAGCACCCACCCCCCATGTTGAGGGCATGCGGCCTGGCACGGTTCAGGAGGGGGGGCGCTCGCTTGTCCCCACCCCCTTTCCTGACCGGCCAGGCTGCGTGCTCGGATCGGGGTCTGGTATGGATTTTAGGGGGGACCCCACGCCGTTTTTTCGGTGTAGGGGGGTTCCCCTTTATAATCAATACCAGACCTAAGGGCCTGGTATGACCCGCGATGGGGCTCGCAAGGTGTCAATCTCGCCGATAAAAGCGGCAAGATTGACATCCTTTTCTAGTCACGTCGCACCTGAGTCACGTTCAAAATGAACGGACTTGTCCGTATGTGGGCAAGTCCGTTCATTCTGAAAGTCCGCCGTAACACCGGCGAAAGTCCGTCAGAAAAACGGGCGGACTTAGCCCTCCGCAAAGTCCGGTCGTGTGTGGGCAAGTACATCCGTTTTAAAGTCCGGCGCACCTGGCGGACAAAGTCCGTCAGAAAGTGTGCCGGACCAAGTAGGACAGAAAGTCCGACCGTGTGTAAGCGGCATAAGTCCTTCGGCACATCCCTCGACCATACCTTAGCAACTTTCCACAGAGGGTTTGTGGATCGCCTGCAGAGACGTCTGAAAACCACCTTTGATAAGGCTCAAGCTGCCTCATATGCCTGAGGACAGAGAAACAAAATAAACTTTGACCTTAGGGTACGAGTGCAGGACCTACAGCTGGATGACAAGGTACTGCTGAGAAACCTGGGTGTCCCTGGCAAGCACAAGTTGGCTAACCGCTGAAAGTCACAGCCCTATGTCGTTTGCAAGCATCTGCCCAGACACCCGGTATATCAAATCCGGCCAGAGGGAAGCACAGGCCTGCTGAAGACTTAGCATCACAATCATCTGTTGCCTCTGTCAGAAGCAGTTCATGTGCCACCACAGCCAGATTTACAGTCCACACCCACGGCCTCTCAAAGATCCCGGCCAGTGACTAGATCTCACTCGGTACCCCTTGCTGAAGATGAAAACAGCGAGGATGAAGAGAAAGATTGTCTGTGGCCATCTCAAATGCCAGGGCCTGCCACCCATCCCCACCCCCTTTCTTCTCTTTCCAAGGTGACTGAGGTGACTCTCAGGCCAGAGGCTCCTGAGTTTGTACCTCAAAGTCCACCTTTTGAAGAGTTGGAAGACCCTCAATCTTCCCTGCTGACAACAGACCCCCAAGACTTTCCATCCTTCATTGAGGAAGCTGATATGCAGGAAGAAGAAGAGACCAGTGTGCCTGTAACCCCAGAACCTAAAGAACAGCGAGAGCGAAGGGTTATTCACCCGCCCAAAAGACTAACATATGATACTTTGGGTGAAAGCTCTGAGGAGGTCGTTCTCATTGCAAAAAGGACTCTTGAAGAAACTGACCCTTCCACTGCAGATTTGGTGGTGGACAATCCCAACTCACTGTCAGGGCTGGGCTCAGCCCTTCTTTCTCTGAGCTGGCCACTCAGCTGTTGGATAATTGCCAGCTCCTATCTCTCCACAGTTACTCAGCTGTTGATGATATCCTGCTCATCAGTCCTGCCTACTTAAGCCGTCCAGTCCAGAGGATCTCTGCCTTCGCCTTGGTCAACATCACAGAAACAATCTCCTGTGATCCTGTTCAAGACTTGCTTTGCTGACATCCCTTTTGGCTCCAGATCCTGCTTGCTGTTCCACTACATTGATCCCTGACTTCTGGCTTGGCTGACTATCCTTTCCGGTTACTGAACTTTGGCTATGTTTTGACTACGTTTGTTCTTTTTACTTTTATTATTAAACAAGTGTGATTTAACTGTACTTCTGTCTCAGCCTGATTTCTTGGTTTCTGACACTCAGCCCCTGGCACATCTAGCTGGGCCATTCCAGTTAACCTCCCCTCCTATGCTAATTGGTGGGATATTCCTCTGCCAGGGTTTTATGCAGATGTAGATTGTATGGTTTCCTGTGCACACTAACCTGTTTTTTTTTCCGTGTGTATATCAAAAGTATGTAAAAGTCATAGACTCTTTACCTCCTTTGGCGGACTACTATCACCCATGGTCCCGCACCTCCCGCCATTCCTGCCAGCGACCGCCGGACTGAATAGACACTGACACAGGCACTCACTGAGGGAGAGCACGCCTGTCAGTCCCTGTGGGGGATTTCTCCCCCTCCCTCTCCTCTTACTTTGTCCCTATTGGCAGGGAGAGGGAGCCAATCAAGCAGCAGCAGAGGACCACGGCCCACAATACAGCCCCATTGATTTCTACAGGGGTTGGAACTACCAAGCCCAGCCTGCTTTGCAAGAAGGGGGGGCTAGCTAAAGACTTAAGCTTGTTGGCCTGAGGAAAGATCACCATGAGGTAGGGAGGTGAAGGGAGGTGTGAGGAGAAACTACACGCACCCGCTGAAGAACAATGTAAAGAAGGTTCCAGAGACCATCCAGAGATGGTTGAAGATGGATGTACCTTCTGTACCACCTAATATCTATTTTTTATGGAACATCTCTGAAATGATGTGAGCTCTAATGTTAAAACCACTTCATCTTACCGGATCTAACGAATATCTATTAGCCTGTATGATTTTTGACCAGAAAATTTGATAAGGGGGGGCCAGCCCCCCTTATTAATCACTTAATAAGTCTCTAATTATGTGAGATCTAACGTTAAAACCACTTGATCTTACCGGATCTAATGAAAATCTATTAGCCTGAATGATTTTTGGCCCGAAAATTTGATAAGGGGGGGCCAGCCCGTCCATATGTACCACCTAATATCTCTATTTTGATGTGGAATATCTCTGAAATGATGTGAGCTCTAACGTTAAAAACACTTGATCTTACTAGATCTAACGAATATCTATTAGCCTGAATGATTTTTGACCAGAAAATTTGATAAGGGGGGGCCAGCCCCCTCTCATTAATCACTTAATAAGTCTCTAATTATGTGAGATCTAACGTTAAAACCATTTGATCTTACTCGATCTAACAAATTGCTTCCAAAATAGCTAACTTTTTGGTAAATTTTTTGATAAGGGGGGGCTGATGACGGGTTAGCCCCCCCAGCAAATAACTGTTAATATTGCTTCTTCTGTGTGAGATCTAACGCAAACAACGGTTGATCTAACCTGATCTAACAAAGATCTAACAAACTGCATAAGATTTTTTCAAAAAATTTTATATGGGGGGGGGGGGGGCTAACCCGGCAGAGGTTTCTCTGACAGCTGCACAGACATATGAAAGCTGCACAGACAAATGAAAGCTGCACAGACATGTGAAAGCTGCACAGACACATGAAAGCTGCACCGACATATGAAAGCTGTACAGACACATGAAAGCTGTACAGACATATGAAAGCTGTACAGACACATGAAAGCTGCACAGACACATGAAAGCTGTACAGACATGTGAAAGCTGCACCAACATATGAAAGCTGTACAGACACATGAAAGCTGTACAGACATATGAAAGCTGTACAGACACATGAAAGCTGCACAGACACATGAAAGCTGTACAGACACATGAAAGCTGTACAGACATGTGAAAGCTGCACAGACACATGAAAGCTGTACAGACACATGAAAGCTGTACAGACACATGAAAGCTGTACAGATACATGAAAGCTGTACAGACACATGAAAGCTGTACAGACACATGAAAGCTGCACAGACACATGAAATCTGCACAGACACATGAAAGCTGCACAGACACATGAAAGTTGCACAGACATGTGAAAGCTGTACAGACATGTGAAAGCTGTACAGACATGTGAAAGCTGCAAAGACATGGACTCCTCATAACAATGTCTCAGGGTAACATGTGGCTGCACAGCGTAGTCCCTATAAGACTCTATAACAGTGGTGGCACCCTCCCTCATACTCTATTCCAGAACTGGATCTTCTCCCTTGTACAGGGCCATTGATGTGCATCCAACGTACGGTTAGGGGGATCCTAAGTAAACTTCACTGCCACTAACCACCAATGGGGAATGGGAGGTCATATAAACACTGCCACTAACCAGCAATGGGGAATGGGAGGTCATATAAACACTGCCACTAGCCACCAATGGGGAATGGGAGGTCATATAAACACTGCCACTAACCACCAATAGGGAATGGGAGGTCATATAAACACTGCCACTAACCACCAATGGGGAATGGGAGGTCATATAAACACTGCCACTAACAACCAATGGGGAATGGGAGGTCATATTAACACTGCCACTAACCACCAATGAGGGATGGGAGGTTTAAATAACACTTTACCTGAGCACAAATGTGGGGGCTATTATTATGGTCTCTGACACTAGTGCTGGGAACAATTCTTTCATCCACTGACACCAATGATAGGAGTTATTATTGCAGCACTGACACCAACGATGGGAGTTATTATTGCAGCACTGACACCAATGATGGGAGTTTTTATTGCAGCACTGACACCAATGATGGGAGTTATTATTGCAGCTCTGACACCAATGATGGGAGTTATTATTGCAGCACTGACACCAATGATGGGAGTTATTATTGCAGCTCTGACACCAATGATGGGAGTTATTATTGCAGCACTGACACCAATGATGGGAGTTATTATTGCAACACTGACACCAATGATAGGAGTTGTTATTATTGCAGCACTAACACCAATGATGGGAGTTATTATTGCAGCACTGACACCAATGATGGGAGTTATTATTGCAGCACTGACACCAATGATGGGAGTTATTATTGCAGCACTGACACCAATGATGGGAGTTATTATTGCAGCTCTGACACCAATGATGGGAGTTATTATTGCAGCACTGACACCAATGATGGGAGTTATTATTGCAGCACTGACACCAATGATGGGAGTTTTTATTGCAGCTCTGACACCAATGATGGGAGTTATTATTGCAGCACTGACACCAATGATGGGAGTTATTATTGCAGCTCTGACACCAATGATGGGAGTTATTATTGCAGCACTGACACCAATGATAGGAGTTGTTATTATTGCAGCACTAACACCAATGATGGGAGTTATTATTGCAGCACTGACACCAACGATGGGAGTTATTATTGCAGCACTGGCACCAACGATGGGAGTTTTTATTGCAGCTCTGACACCAACGATGGGAGTTATTATTGCAGCACTGACACCAATGATGGGAGTTATTATTGCAGCACTGACACCAATGATAGGAGTTGTTATTATTGCAGCACTGACACCAATGATGGGAGTTATTATTGCAGCACTGACACCAATGATGGGAGTTATTATTACAGCACTGACAGCAATTGTGGCAGACCTAGCCGGGACAGAGGCTGTTGGAGAGGACTGAATGCCGGCCTCTTGCCTACTGATTATGGGCCCTGGATTTTCAATGGAACAATACTCTTTGTGAGGTGAATTAGAAATCCAGTCTGAACTGTACTAATCGGACTCAGTCGTGTATATATGTATATATTGTATGTTGTTTGATTCTGTTGGGGACTCCTTGCTGTGGTCATTTGGGATTTGTGTCCCTGAAGAGGGAGGGGGGATTCCTCCAACAGCCCCCTGCTGATAAGACTGATTCATACTGTTGGGACACATCCTGTGAGTAGTGCTGGTGTCATCAACTCCAACTACCTGTGTTTATGTTAATTGAATGAGCTGATCACATTGTCCTCTATACAATGTAGGAGACGGGACGACTCCTATTGGAGCTGCTGCTATTGTGAGAAAATGTCCTGTGATAATTAACTCAGTCTGGGCAAACGGTCATGTCTCAGTCACCTAGGCTGTATAAAGGATTAGTTAATTAGCTCATGTTAATTAGGTTATGTTTGTATTGTTAGAGTAATATGAGCAGGAGGGTGGAACCTCATCTTCTCCTGTATATAAGACTGTATTCTGGTTCTGAATAAAGTCAGCCCATGTTAGCAACAAGCAAGTGTCGCCTTGTTTTGTGCTCAGAGAGGTTGGAATATCTGATATCTGTATACAGACTGGGAGGAAGTGGTATATGACGGAAGCACTCAAGCGGAGTGTGGGACGTTCCGTGACACCAATGGTGGGAGTTTTTATTGCAGCACTGACACCAATGGTGGGAGTTTTTATTGCAGCACTGACACCAATGATGGGAGTTATTATTACAGCACTGACGCCAATGGTGGGAGTTTTTATTACAGCACTGACACCAATGATGGGAGTTATTGTTGCAGCACTGACACCAATGATGGGAGTTATTGTTTCATTCTCTGACACTAGAGGATGTCTGATTGCATATGGACAGGCATTTGGCCAATACACAATTGCATGTTTATGGCACCACCATCCATGCCATGGTTGGACCTTCTGATGCTTATATCTACAATTGGCCTAACTCAAAAATTAGCATAAACCTAAACACCAACTCTTATGCCACGTACACACGATCGGACTTTCCGACAACAAAACCGTGGATTTTTTCCGACAGGTGTTGACTCAAACTTGTCTTTCATACACACGGTCACACAAATGTTGGCGGAAATTCCGAACGTCAAGAACGCGGTGACGTACAACACGTACGACGAGCCGAGAAAAAGGAAGTTCAATAGCCAGTGCTGCTCTTCTGCTTGATTACGAGCATGCGTGAACTTTTTTGCAACGGATTTGTGTACATACGATAGGAATTTACGACAACAAGTTTTGAAAATTTGAGAACCAGCTCTCAAACATTTGTTGGCGGAAAGTCCGACAGCAAATGTTCTATGGAGCGTACACACGGTCGGACTTTCCGACAACAAGCTCACATCGAACATTTGTTGTCGGAAAGTCCGATCGTGTGTACGTGGCATTACACTATAAAACTCTAACACCAACCCAAAGACTTTTACAATAGCTCCAGTGGAAGTTGAAGAGCAGCTCTATGCATATCTTGCACAAGGTTCATAGGAAATCGATTGTGTGGAATTGTGGTCAGGGTCAGCAGATTACAATGCAAGCAATATTGGGAATCGGTACCTGACGTCAGCCTGGGACTCCTCTGTAGCCGGAATGTGGACTGTGTAATCCAGTGTCACCATGTGCGCTTTGTTATTCACCAACAAGACAGAGGTAGAGATGTCCTGGGTCAAGTCACTCTGTGGAGACATGAAACCACATATCTGTCAGCAGAAAGTGTAATACCAGAAGAGTCCTGTGGAGGCGCCCCTCACCTTGTAGTAAATGTTCTTCCCCTGAGGAGCACAGCCAGTGTTCAGGATGTAGTCATAATTTCTATGATCAATAATAAATATTCCTCCCGGTCGGACCATGCTTGCAATGTTGCGAAGAGCCAGACGCTGGTCGCTCTGATCTCCTAATATGAAATAAAGTGAATGGTGAGTATAATTAACTCCACAAACCTGTCATAGTGAGGGTCCCCTGACCCCCATCCACCACTGAGGGTCCCCTGACCCCCATCCACCACTGAGGGTCCCCTGACCCCCATCCACCACTGAGGGTCCCCTGACCCCCATCCACCACTGAGGATCCCCTGACCCCATCCACCACTGAGGGCCCCCTGACCCCCATCTACCACCGAGGGTCCTATGACCCCCATGCACCACTAAGGGCCCTCTGACCCCATCTACTACTGAGGGTCCTCTGACCGCCATCTACCACTAGGGGTCCTCTGACCCCATCCACCACTGAGAGTCCTCTCCTCTGACCCATCTATCACTGAGGGTCCTCTGACCCCATCCACCACTGAGGGTCCCCTGACCCCATCCACCAATGAGAGTCCTCTGTCACCCCCATCCGCCACTGAGGGTCCTCGGATCCCATCTACCCCTGAGAGTCCTGTGACCTCCCCATTTACCACTGAGGGTCCTCTGACCCCCATTTACCACTGAGGGTCCTCTGACCCCCATCCGTCACTGAGGGACCTCTGATCTCATATACCACTGAGGGTCCTCTGACCCCATCCACCACTGAGAGTCCTCTGACCCCATCCACCACTGAGAGTCCTCTGACCCCCATTTACCACTGAGGTTCCTCTGACCCCCATTTACCACTGAGGGTCCTCTGACCCCATCCACCACTGAGAGTCCTCTGACCCCATCCACCACTGAGAGTCCTCTGACCCCCATTTACCACTGAGGTTCCTCTGACCCCCATTTACCACTGAGGGTCCTCTGACCCCATCCACCACTGAGAGTCCTCTGACCCCATCCACCATTGACCACTGATTGGCTGCTGCTGATGTTGGCTTTCATTTCTCCTGTGTGGCAACCACACCTCCCAACTTTCTGAGATGAGGAACACCTATTACCAAAAGTATGTAGGCATAGGACACACCCCCTGACACGCCCCCCTTAAACGAGCATTGTAAAAAAAAAAAATTGGTTAACCACTGGCTGCCCACTCTATAGCAGGGCAGTGGCTGTGCTCAGGATCTTGTGTATATATATATATATATATATATATATATATATATATATATATATATATATATATATATGTATATATATATATATATATAACCCCCTAATGTGCTAGAAGAGTAATGTAGTTTTTTTTGAGAGTAGGTCAATTTCCAGGCTTGACTGGCAGAAAAGCCTGGGTGTGTTCTGGTGATCTGGGTTGGGAGTGGCTCACAGTAGAGCTGGGTGACTCACAATCAGCATCACCAATACCTCTCACATCTTTCCAGAATGTTCTGGTAATTTCTGGAAAGAAAGGTGGAGAGGGGAGGTGGAGCCACCTGGGGTATTCTAGGGAGCCCTGACCAATCTCCAACTTGGATTGGCAGTGGGCAGGCCTCCCTAAATATGGGTCAGCCCCACTCGGGAGGAAGTTGGAGATGGAGTGTTAGGCTGTCGGTGCCTCTGAGGGAGCTCCCCAGTCTGGGGGGGAGGGTGACCTTGGGCCTGGGCTCGGGTGTAGACGGGGCCCTCTTACAACCAACAAAGGTGTCCTGGCCAGGAGGCACAGAAGGAGCAAGAGAGGACAGCAGGAGAACACTGCCTGGCAAGTCTCCAGGAGTTCCACAGAGGCAGCCAGGAGGATTGGGAGGCACTGAGAGGACTGAGATGAAGCCGTCTGGGATGCGCGCAGAGCCAGTCTGGAGGATGGTGGTGGCACAGGCAGTGGAGAGAGGCAGCTGTAGCCAGGAGGGCTGGCAGTGCCTGAAGAGGTGGTATTGGGAGCAGTAGCCACAGGGACAGCCAGCACTGGGACTTTCTATATTTTGCTACACCATAGGGGTCTGCAGTCCCTGCCTGTTAAGGGCCTTTGCTTTGGGCCTGGATGAGCCACCATCGAACAGCAAGCAGGTTTAGGCCCTCCGAGGCTGGGCTGGAATCACTTGAACACCGCATGGTAGGCTGCAACCTCTCTCTCCCCGTCACAGAGAGGTGTGCATTATGCAAGGCCCAGGGAGAAGAGAGCGTGGGACAGATCTCCGGTCTCCTTTATAGTCTCTTCCAGAAGTCCCCTGGATGGTGGCAAGGATTTCTGGGATGTGTAGTCCCAGTGTATGGTTATACAATGGAATTTCTGGTCAGAAAGACTACTAGTCGCACAATCCTTTGGGTTCGGCTCACAAATATGATGACAGTCATTGGCGCCCAGCATTAAAGGGATAGGCAGGGCCGGTCCAAGACATTGCGCTGCCTGGGCCCAGGAATAAAATGCTGCCCCCCCCCATAAAAATACAAACAAACCAAAAGGCCCTCACATTCATTATTGGTGGTAGAGAGGGGGTAACACAGGCAGCGGTAATAGGGTGGGGGTTAGACACAGGCAGGGGTGGTAGGGAGGGGGTTAGACACAGGCAGGGGTAGTAGGGAGGGGGTTAGACACAGGCAGCGGTAATAGGGTGGGGGTTAGACACAGGCAGGGGTGGTAGGGAGGGGGTTAGACACAGGCAGGGGTGGTAGGGAGGGGGTTAGACATAGGGAGGGGGTTAGACACAGGCAGGGGTGGTAGGGAGGGGGTTAGACACAGGCAGGGGTGGTAGGGAGGGGGTTAGACACAGGCAGGGGTGGTAGGGAGGGGGTTAGACACAGGCAGGGGTGGTAGGGAGGGGTTAGACACAGGCAGGGGTGGTAGAGAGGGGGTTAGACACAGGCAGGGGTGGTAAGGAGGGGGTTAGACACAGGCAGGGGTAGTAGAGAGGGGGTTAGACACAGGCAGCGGTGGTAGGGAGGGGGGTAGACACAGGCAGGGGTGGTAGGGAGGGGGTTAGACACAGGCAGCGGTGGTAGGGAGGGGGTTAGACACAGGCAGCGGTGGTAGGGAGGGGGTTAGACACAGGCAGGGGTGGTAGGGAGGGGGTTAGACACAGGCAGGGGTGGTAGGGAGGGGGTTAGACACAGGCAGGGGTGGTAGGGAGGGGGTTAGACACAGGCAGGGGTAGTAGAGAGGGGGTTAGACACAGGCAGGGGTAGTAGAGAGGGGGTTAGACACAGGCAGGGGTGGTAGGGAGGGGGGTAGACACAAGTAGGGGTGTTAGGAAGGGGTTAGACACAGGCAGGGGTGGTAGAGAGGGGGTTAGACACAGGCAGGGGTGGTAGGGAGGGGGTTAGACACAGGCAGGGGTAGTAGAGAGGGGGTTAGACACAGGCAGGGGTGGTAGGGAGGGGGTTAGACACAGGCAGGGGTAGTAGAGAGGGGGTTAGACACAGGCAGCGGTGGTAGGGAGGGGGTTAGACACAGGCAGGGGTAGTAGGGAGGGGGTTAGACACAGGCAGGGGTGGTAGGGAGGGGGTTAGACACAGGCAGGGGTGGTAGGGAGGGGGTTAGACACAGGCAGGGGTAGTAGAGAGGGGGTTAGACACAGGTAGGGGTGGTAGGGAGGGGGTTAGACACAGGCAGGGGTGGTAGGGAGGGGGTTAGACACAGGCAGGGGTGGTAGGGAGGGGGTTAGACACAGGCAGGGGTGGTAGGGAGGGGGTTAGACACAGGTAGGGGTGGTAGGGAGGGGGTTAGACACAGGCAGGGGTGGTAGGGAGGGGGTTAGACACAGGCAGCGGTGGTAGGGAGGGGGTTAGACACAGGCAGGGGTGGTAGGGAGGGGGTTAGACACAGGCAGGGGTAGTAGGGAGGGGGTTAGACACAGGCAGGGGTGGTAGGGAGGGGGTTAGACACAGGCAGCGGTGGTAGGGATGGGGTTTAGACACAGGCAGGGGTGGTAGGGAGGGGGTTAGACACAGGCAGCGGTGGTAGGGAGGGGGTTTAGACACAGGCAGGGGTAGTAGGGAGGGGGTTTAGACACAGGCAGGGGTGGTAGGGAGGGGGTTAGACACAGGCAGCGGTGGTAGGGAGGGGGTTAGACACAGGCAGGGGTGGTAGGGAGGGGGTTAGACACAGGCAGGGGTGGTAGGGAGGGGGTTAGACACAGGCAGGGGTGGTAGGGAGGGGGTTAGACACAGGCAGGGGTGGTAGGGAGGGGGTTAGACACAGGCAGGGGTGGTAGAGAGGGGGGGGGGTTAGACACAGGCAGGGGTGGTAGGGAGGGGGTTAGACACAGGCAGGGGTGGTAGGGAGGGGGTTAGACACAGGCAGGGGTGGTAGGGAGGGGGTTTAGACACAGGCAGGGGTAGTAGGGAGGGGGTTTAGACACAGGCAGGGGTGGTAGGGAGGGGGTTAGACACAGGCAGGGGTGGTAGGGAGGGGGTTAGACACAGGCAGGGGTAGTAGGGAGGGGGTTAGACACAGGCAGGGGTGGTAGGGAGGGGGTTTAGACACAGGCAGGGGTGGTAGGGAGGGGGTTAGACACAGGCAGCGGTGGTAGGGAGGGGGTTAGACACAGGCAGGGGTGGTAGGGAGGGGGTTAGACACAGGCAGGGGTGGTAGGGAGGGGGTTTAGACACAGGCAGGGGTGGTAGGGAGGGGGTTAGACACAGGCAGGGGTAGTAGGGAGGGGGTTAGACACAGGCAGGGGTGGTAGGGAGGGGGTTTAGACACAGGCAGGGGTGGTAGGGAGGGGGTTAGACACAGGCAGCGGTGGTAGGGAGGGGGTTAGACACAGGCAGGGGTGGTAGGGAGGGGGTTTAGACACAGGCAGGGGTGGTAGGGAGGGGGTTAGACACAGGCAGGGGTGGTAGGGAGGGGGTTAGACACAGGCAGGGGTAGTAGGGAGGGGGTTAGACACAGGCAGGGGTGGTAGGGAGGGGTTAGACACAGGCAGGGGTGGTAGGGAGGGGGTTAGACACAGGCAGGGGTAGTAGAGAGGGGGTTAGACACAGGCAGGGGTGGTAGGGAGGGGGTTAGACACAGGCAGGGGTGGTAGGGAGGGGGTTAGACACAGGCAGGGGTGGTAGGGAGGGGGTTAGACACAGGCAGGGGTGGTAGGGAGGGGGTTAGACACAGGCAGGGGTAGTAGGGAGGGGGTTAGACACAGGCAGGGGTGGTAGGGAGGGGTTTAGACACAGGCAGGGGTGGTAGGGAGGGGGTTAGACACAGGCAGGGGTGGTAGGGAGGGGGTTAGACACAGGCAGGGGTAGTAGGGAGGGGGTTAGACACAGGCAGGGGTGGTAGGGAGGGGGTTAGACACAGGCAGCGGTGGTAGGGAGGGGGTTTAGACACAGGCAGGGGTGGTAGGGAGGGGGTTAGACACAGGCAGGGGTGGTAGGGAGGGGGTTAGACACAGGCAGGGGTGGTAGGGAGGGGGTTAGACACAGGCAGGGGTGGTAGGGAGGGGGTTAGACACAGGCAGGGGTAGTAGGGAGGGGGTTAGACACAGGCAGGGGTGGTAGGGAGGGGGTTAGACACAGGCAGGGGTGGTAGGGAGGGGTTAGACACAGGCAGGGGTGGTAGGGAGGGGGTTAGACACAGGCAGGGGTGGTAGGGAGGGGGTTAGACACAGGCAGGGGTGGTAGGGAGGGGGTTAGACACAGGCAGGAGTGGTAGGGAGGGGGTTAGACACAGGCAGGGGTAGTAGGGAGGGGGTTAGACACAGGCAGGGGTGGTAGGGAGGGGGTTAGACACAGGCAGGGGTGGTAGGGAGGGGTTAGACACAGGCAGGGGTGGTAGGGAGGGGGTTAGACACAGGCAGGGGTGGTAGGGAGGGGGTTAGACACAGGCAGGGGTGGTAGGGAGGGGGTTTAGACACAGGCAGGGGTAGTAGGGAGGGGGTTTAGACACAGGCAGGGGTGGTAGGGAGGGGGTTAGACACAGGCAGGGGTGGTAGGGAGGGGGTTAGACACAGGCAGGGGTGGTAGGGAGGGGGTTAGACACAGGTAGGGGTGGTAGGGAGGGGTTAGACACAGGCAGGGGTGGTAGGGAGGGGGTTAGACACAGGCAGGGGTGGTAGGGAGGGGGTTAGACACAGGCAGGGGTGGTAGGGAGGGGTTAGACACAGGCAGGGGTGGTAGGGAGGGGGTTAGACACAGGCAGGAGTGGTAGGGAGGGGGTTAGACACAGGCAGGGGTGGTAGGGAGGGGGTTAGACACAGGCAGGGGTGGTAGGGAGGGGGTTAGACACAGGCAGGGGTGGTAGGGAGGGGGTTAGACACAGGCAGGGGTAGTAGAGAGGGGGTTAGACACAGGCAGGGGTGGTAGGGAGGGGGTTAGACACAGGCAGGGGTGGTAGAGAGGGGGTTAGACACAGGCAGGGGTGGTAGAGAGGGGGTTAGACACAGGCAGGGGTGGTAGGGAGGGGGTTTAGACACAGGCAGCGGTGGTAGGGAGGGGGTTTAGACACAGGCAGGGGTGGTAGGGAGGCGGTTAGACACAGGCAGGGGTAGTAGGGAGGGGGTTAGACACAGGCAGGGGTGGTAGGGAGGGGTTAGACACAGGCAGGGGTGGTAGGGAGGGGGTTAGACACAGGCAGGGGTGGTAGGGAGGGGTTAGACACAGGCAGGGGTGGTAGGGAGGGGGTTTAGACACAGGCAGGGGTGGTAGGGAGGGGGTTAGACACAGGCAGTAGTGGTAGGGAGGGGGTTAGACACAGGCAGCGGTGGTAGGGAGGGGGTTAGACACAGGCAGGGGTGGTAGGGAGGGGGTTAGACACAGGCAGGGGTGGTAGGGAGGGGGTTTAGACACAGGCAGGGGTGGTAGGGAGGGGGTTAGACACAGGCAGCGGTGGTAGGGAGGGGGTTAGACACAGGTAGGGGTGGTAGGGAGGGGGTTAGACACAGGTAGGGGTGGTAGAGAGGGGGTTAGACACAGGCAGGGGTGGTAGGGAGGGGGTTAGACACAGGCAGGGGTGGTAGGGAGGGGTTAGACACAGGCAGCGGTGGTAGAGAGGGGGTTAGACACAGGCAGGGGTGGTAGGGAGGGGGTTAGACACAGGCAGGGGTGGTAGGGAGGGGGTTAGACACAGGCAGGGGTGGTAGGGAGGGGGTTTAGACACAGGCAGGGGTGGTAGGGAGGCGGTTAGACACAGGCAGGGGTAGTAGGGAGGGGGTTAGACACAGGCAGGGGTGGTAGGGAGGGGTTAGACACAGGCAGGGGTGGTAGGGAGGGGGTTAGACACAGGCAGGGGTGGTAGGGAGGGGGTTAGACACAGGCAGGGGTAGTAGGGAGGGGGTTAGACACAGGCAGCGGTGGTAGGGAGGGGGTTAGACACAGGCAGCGGTGGTAGAGAGGGGGTTAGACACAGGCAGGGGTGGTAGGGAGGGGGTTAGACACAGGCAGGGGTGGTAGGGAGGGGGTTTAGACACAGGCAGGGGTGGTAGGGAGGGGGTTAGACACAGGCAGGGGTGGTAGGGAGGGGGTTTAGACACAGGCAGCGGTGGTAGGGAGGGGTTAGACACAGGCAGGGGTGGTAGGGAGGGGGTTAGACACAGGCAGCGGTGGTAGGGAGGGGGTTAGACACAGGCAGGGGTGGTAGGGAGGGGGTTAGACACAGGCAGGGGTGGTAGGGAGGGGGTTAGACACAGGCAGGGGTGGTAGGGAGGGGGTTTAGACACAGGCAGGGGTGGTAGGGAGGGGGTTAGACACAGGCAGCGGTGGTAGGGAGGGGGTTAGACACAGGCAGGGGTGGTAGGGAGGGGGTTAGACACAGGCAGGGGTGGTAGGGAGGGGGTTAGACACAGGCAGGGGTGGTAGGGAGGGGTTTAGACACAGGCAGGGGTGGTAGGGAGGGGGTTAGACACAGGCAGCGGTGGTAGGGAGGGGGTTAGACACAGGCAGTAGTGGTAGGGAGGGGGTTAGACACAGGCAGGGGTGGTAGGGAGGGGGTTAGACACAGGCAGGAGTGGTAGGGAGGGGGTTAGACACAGGCAGGGGTGGTAGGGAGGGGGTTAGACACAGGCAGGGGTAGTAGAGAGGGGGTTAGACACAGGCAGGGGTGGTAGGGAGGGGGTTAGACACAGGCAGGGGTGGTAGGGAGGGGGTTAGACACAGGCAGGGGTGGTAGGGAGGGGGTTAGACACAGGCAGGGGTGGTAGGGAGGGGGTTTAGACACAGGCAGGGGTGGTAGGGAGGCGGTTAGACACAGGCAGGGGTAGTAGGGAGGGGGTTAGACACAGGCAGGGGTGGTAGGGAGGGGTTAGACACAGGCAGGGGTGGTAGGGAGGGGGTTAGACACAGGCAGGGGTGGTAGGGAGGGGGTTAGACACAGGCAGGGGTAGTAGGGAGGGGGTTAGACACAGGCAGCGGTGGTAGGGAGGGGGTTAGACACAGGCAGCGGTGGTAGAGAGGGGGTTAGACACAGGCAGGGGTGGTAGGGAGGGGGTTAGACACAGGCAGGGGTGGTAGGGAGGGGGTTTAGACACAGGCAGGGGTGGTAGGGAGGGGGTTAGACACAGGCAGGGGTGGTAGGGAGGGGGTTAGACACAGGCAGGGGTGGTAGGGAGGGGTTAGACACAGGCAGGGGTGGTAGGGAGGGGGTTAGACACAGGCAGCGGTGGTAGGGAGGGGGTTAGACACAGGCAGCGGTGGTAGGGAGGGGTTAGACACAGGCAGGGGTGGTAGGGAGGGGGTTAGACACAGGCAGCGGTGGTAGGGAGGGGGTTAGACACAGGCAGGGGTGGTAGGGAGGGGGTTAGACACAGGCAGGGGTGGTAGGGAGGGGGTTAGACACAGGCAGGGGTGGTAGGGAGGGGGTTTAGACACAGGCAGGGGTGGTAGGGAGGGGGTTAGACACAGGCAGCGGTGGTAGGGAGGGGGTTAGACACAGGCAGGGGTGGTAGGGAGGGGGTTAGACACAGGCAGGGGTGGTAGGGAGGGGGTTAGACACAGGCAGGGGTGGTAGGGAGGGGTTTAGACACAGGCAGGGGTGGTAGGGAGGGGGTTAGACACAGGCAGCGGTGGTAGGGAGGGGGTTAGACACAGGCAGTAGTGGTAGGGAGGGGGTTAGACACAGGCAGGGGTGGTAGGGAGGGGGTTAGACACAGGCAGGAGTGGTAGGGAGGGGGTTAGACACAGGCAGGGGTGGTAGGGAGGGGGTTAGACACAGGCAGGGGTAGTAGAGAGGGGGTTAGACACAGGCAGTAGTGGTAGGGAGGGGGTTAGACACAGGCAGGGGTGGTAGGGAGGGGGTTAGACACAGGCAGTAGTGGTAGGGAGGGGGTTAGACACAGGCAGCGGTGGTAGGGAGGGGGTTAGACACAGGCAGGGGTGGTAGGGAGGGGGTTAGACACAGGCAGTAGTGGTAGGGAGGGGTTAGACACAGGCAGGGGTGGTAGGGAGGGGGTTAGACACAGGCAGGGGTGGTAGGGAGGGGGTTAGACACAGGCAGCGGTGGTAGGGAGGGGGTTAGACACAGGCAGCGGTGGTAGGGAGGGGGTTAGACACAGGCAGGGGTGGTAGGGAGGGGGTTTAGACACAGGCAGGGGTGGTAGGGAGGGGGTTAGACACAGGCAGGGGTGGTAGGGAGGGGGTTAGACACAGGCAGCGGTGGTAGGGAGGGGGTTAGACACAGGCAGGGGTGGTAGGGAGGGGGTTAGACACAGGCAGGGGTGGTAGGGAGGGGGTTAGACACAGGCAGGGGTGGTAGGGAGGGGGTTAGACACAGGCAGCGGTGGTAGGGAGGGGGTTAGACACAGGCAGGGGTGGTAGGGAGGGGGTTAGACACAGGCAGGGGTGGTAGGGAGGGGGTTAGACACAGGCAGGGGTGGTAGGGAGGGGGTTAGACACAGGCAGGGGTGGTAGGGAGGGGGTTAGACACAGGCAGGGGTGGTAGGGAGGGGGTAGACACAGGCAGGGGTGGTAGGGAGGGGGTTAGACACAGGCAGGGGTAGTAGGGAGGGGGTTAGACACAGGCAGGGGTGGTAGGGAGGGGGTTAGACACAGGCAGGGGTGGTAGAGAGGGGGTTAGACACAGGCGGGGTGGTAGGGAGGGGGTTAGACACAGGCAGGGGTGGTAGGGAGGGGGTTAGACACAGGCAGGGGTAGTAGAGAGGGGGTTAGACACAGGCAGGGGTGGTAGGGAGGGGGTTAGACACAGGCAGGGGTGGTAGGGAGGGGGTTAGACACAGGCAGGGGTGGTAGGGAGGGGGTTAGACACAGGCAGGGGTAGTAGGGAGGGGGTTAGACACAGGCAGGGGTGGTAGGGAGGGGGTTAGACACAGGCAGGGGTAGTAGGGAGGGGGTTAGACACAGGCAGGGGTAGTAGGGAGGGGGTAGACACGAGTAGGTGCCTATAGTGATCTCTCTTTCATCATGGGGTCTCTGCTCAGCAGAAAGCTCCTCCCCTTCACGTGGTTGCCTGTCAGCTGACTTTCTCTTGTCAGCAGCAATGGGGGGCGCGGAGAGGATGGGTGGGCGTCCAGCTGTGCGGGTTTGGTAGAGAGTGCTCTGCCATTACCTCTAATATCAGCGGAGCCGGGCCACCCACACAGTGGGATAAAGAGAGGAGAGGAGGGATCGAGCGGGACCAATGTCTTCTTTTTTTTTTTTTTTTTTTTCTCAAACAAAAAGGTTTCTATTTCAGCAAAAATTATTACATACATTTCCGGAACAGACATGTTAGAGTATAAAGTAGCGGTACAATCATACATGGAGATAATACATATTGTATCCCTTTTCCCCCACATTTTCTCAATCAAGCATAGCATCATGTTGCGCCTCTCCCATTAATCCTCCACTTGCACATCCATATCTTCAGCAAAACAGAATACAAGCATTTGTTCTTACTCATTGCAACAGTACAGTTATCGATTTCTCTAAAATAAACGGTCAATCACTAGATCTACTGGCGCGAGTCCGGGGACCCCCAGCCATTGTGCCCAGAGTTTTTCAAATTTTTTGGATGTTCCCCTGTGTTGAAAAATAATTTTTTCCAAATGAATGGTGTTCCCCATTTGTGTGATCCACTCCTGTTTCGTGGGAGGGTCTTCAGATTTCCAATGCCTGAGAATTAACATACGTGCCTGAAATAAAGTCCTATTGACAGCTTGCTTAAGAATATCACCTGTCAATAAGTCGTCTATTATCCCTAATAGGCATGGTTTGGGGTCTAATGGTATCTGTACCTGGAAGACCATATTAATGGTATCCAGCACAGCTTTCCAGTATAAATGAAGTTTAGGGCATCTCCATAGGAGGTGGATAAGATCTCCGTGTTCTCTACGGCATCTTGTGCATGTGGGATCTGTGCCAACACCCATACGGACAAGCCTAGCCGGTGTATAGTGTACCCTGGACAGTATATACAACTGGGACAGTTTTTGAGCAGCATTCAATGAGCACAGGGGGACCGCCTGCAGAGCCTCGTCCCACTGTTCCTCTTCAAACGCGCCAACATCCTGCTCCCACCTGGTCATAACCTTCAATGGCGAGTCTCCCATAACCAAACCCAGAAGCATAGCGTAACAGTCCGATATGAACCCTTTATATGTATTTATATCTAGGAGGAAGTTAAAGACGGGTGCGGGTTCTAGAGTTCAGGTCTCTGGACCTCCCTGGGCTGCTATCGCATGTTTAAGTTGTTGGTAGTAAAAATGCATGGAGAGCGGTAACCGAAAGGCCTCTCTAAGTTCCGAAAAGGATCTCAGCTTGCCATCTTGGAATATATGCGTCATGTGTGATAACCCATATTGCTTCCATTTCCTCCCATATGGTATTTTTGCTATTTCCATGTAGTGGTTATTTTCCTAAATTGGGCTATATTTAGTATATCCTTGTACTTTCTGTAGCATCCTGGTCTTATTCCAGATCTTTTGCATAAGAGCATAAGTTGGAAAGAGTTTGTTGGATTTGTTATAATGCAGCGCCTCCAGCCCATCCAGGGCCTCACACTTGACTGTAAAGCGAAGTAGCTGGGCTGAGGGGTCCCGCAGATTTAATTCTATTTCCTGTGTAGGCCTCAGAACTCTGGCGATGTGCTGTAGCTGGGCAGCTAGGTAATATACCCAAGGATTAGGGAGCGCTAGGCCCCCGTCGTCCTTGGGACGTTGAAGTTGCTCAAGTTTAATTCTGGGTGGTTTTGATAGCCATATAAATGCTCGGAAGAGTGAGTTAATAATTCTGAACTTTTTTAAAGTAATGACCATTGGGGAATTGTGGAGAATATATAAAAGTTGGGGCATAAGGATCATTTTTATTAGATTGATCCTACCAACTTGTGATAGCTTCAATTTGCTCCATACTTTGACCCGGTCACGACAACGATTGATAAGAGGGGTTAGGTTTAAGCTGACATAGTCTAACACACGGGGAGTAACTTGTATGCCTAAATACTTGAGAGATGTCGATACCGGGATGTCCATTATATTGTCTTGAGAAGGGGGGAGTTCACGATCCAACAATAGAAGGGAGGATTTGGTCCAATTAATAATTAGACCCGAGTACTGCCCGAAACGGCCAATGACTCTCATTGCCTCCGACAACGACTCTGATGTATCACCAAGAAGCAGCATGGTGTCATCAGCATACATGATAACTTTCTCATGGACATCCCCGTATCGAAACCCCCGAACCAATGGGTTGCTGCGTATCATAGAAGCTAAGGGCTCTATGGCCAGGGCAAACAAGAGGGGAGACAGGGGGCAGCCCTGTCTCGTACCTCTATATAGATTGAAGGGTGCGGAAATCCGTCCCCCCTCTCTAATGACTGCCATCGGAGAAGAGTATAATAGCTGTACCCATTTGATGTAGTTGTCCCCAATCCCAAACTTCCTCATTACTGCCCATAAATAATCCCATTCGACGCTATCAAACGCCTTATGGGCGTCCAGGGAAAGCAGGGCTCTATCTCCCATATTATCTGACTGGGATTGGCTATTGAGAAAAAGTCTGCGCAAATTGATCGCAGTCGATTTCTGTGGCATAAAGCCGGATTGGTCTGAGTGTATTAGGGTGGATATGACCTTGTTCAGACGCAGCGCCAGTACCTTGGCGAGGATCTTCACATCAGTTTGTAAAAGTGAGATCGGGCGATACGAACCCGGGGGTCCAGTGGGTCTTTGTTGGGTTTTAATATCAGGACTATGCTTGCTCTTGTCATTGACTGGGGGAGATCGCCATTTTGTTTTGCTGCATTAAATACCCTCAGCAGGTGTGGAAGTATAGATTCCCCATACTGTTTGTAAACTTCAATGGGGAGTCCATCGTCCCCCGGAGCTTTAGAGTTGGGGAACAGACTGGTCGCCACCTGTAGTTCCTCAATTGTGATAGGATCGTCCAGCTCATCACGAGATGCTTCAGATAGGCTGGGGAGCTGGACTTCATCTAGGTATTCAGTGAGCGATTCCTGTGAGTAAGTTTGCTTAGATTGGTATAGTGAGGAGTAAAATCTCACCAATTCTGCCAGGATCTGGTCTGGGCTATTGGTTAGTCCTCCCTGAGGAGAGCGTAGTGCTCCAATCGATGGAGAGGTCTGGTGGGAGTGGGCAATAGTTGCTAACAGATGACCAGTGTGTTCTCCCTCCTCATAATGTGCAGTTTTTTGAAAAAACCTCTTTCTCTCTGCAGTAGACGATGTGACCCTATATAGCGCCTCTTGCGCTGAAAGCCATGCATCCTTATTAGCCTGGGTGGGATCAGCAATAAATCGCTTCTCTAAGTCTACTGCCATATGTTCTATTCCCTCCCCATGAGCATGGGTTTTCCTTTTAACTGCTTGAATTTCAGCAATAAAAATGCTTCGAAGGACTGCCTTAAAGGCCTCCCAGGATAGAGCAGATGGGGCTTCACTGGCATGAACCCGCCAGTATTCTGCAATATGGAGTTCTATTTGCTCATGGGAAGGGAAGAGATTCAGCCAGAATGCATTCATCTTCCACGGAGCCTTAGCCGTCGTGGAAGGAGGGCGCACCTCCAGAGTCACAATCAGTGGTGAATGATCAGATACACTTCTAGTGGCATATGTCACCGTCGAGATGTAGCGGTCCGCTACTCCCGAACACAAGCAGAGGTCTATCCGTGATAGAGAGGAGTGGCCCCTGGAGAAGCAGGAGAACTGACGCACCTCTGGATTCCCCGCTCTCCAAGGGTCCTTCCATCCCACCTCCCCCATAAACCTACTGAGTGCTGTACCGCCCCCACCCCTCCCTCTCGCTACTGGTGGGTGCTTGTCTAAAAAAGGGTCAGTGTAGTTATTAAAGTCTCCGAAGGCATACAATGGGACCTCAGGATGTTTAACTTGGTATGCCAACAGAGCTCTCACCACTTGGTTGTTATACGGAGGAGGCACATACACAAAGGCTAATATACATTTGAGAGTAGATAACCTACACAAAAGAAATACATATCTCCCTTCTTGATCAATTTCGGAGCCGAGCTCCACGTATTCTATAGAGCTATGCACCAATACACTCACACCATGAGAGTATGAGGTATGGGTGGAATGGTATGCCTTACCCACCCAACGAAAACCAATGCAAGACAATGAGTCCTTGGTGAGGTGGGTTTCCTGCAAGGCGCAAATGGCCGGGAGATGTTTCCGAAGTAGTGATGATACCATAGTCCTCTTCAGGGGATCATGTAACCCTCTGACGTTCCATGAGAGTACAGTTACCGTAGTCATCTCACATTGAAGAAAAAATGACTGGTAGCGGTAACACACTGCTTGCTTCTCCTATGTTCACAATACGGAGAAAGGAGGGCTACTATGTGGCATCGGAGTGGGAATGTTGGGTAAGCAAATATCTTGAGGGTGGGAAGAAGGGTCATGTCGTCACCCGCAGAACAATGTAGCTTTACAGTTCCGGAATAAATCTGTACCGATAAAGAAAACCTCAAGACGCACAACGGGGCGCCAAACAAACTTGGGGGCCTCTTCCGAGCCAGGTTACACGCCTGTACCAGCTCATCGCCTAGAAGGGCCCGCTTGCTTTGTAATCCAGGACTCCAAGATGTCAAAGTAGATGACAAACTGCTGTGGGACAACGGGTCCCATAGGCAATCCAGGGGCTCTTGGACCTCCTGCTCAAAGTACCTGATGGGTACTGACATGCACTTCATCAGGGTTTAACTTGCATCCGAGCTCGCATTATTTGGTGAAGAAATCATTGTATGTTTCCAGCACTGCCCCCGTCCGGGGGAGAAATATGCAAAAGACCTGTACTGGTATGAGTGGCGTCAATCAAGTTCCATGCCTGGTCTCCGCTCTTGTCTAAATTCATTTTCGTTGGCATCCAGCCAGTCAGAGGCCTCCGCTGGGTGTTCAAAGAAATGTGCTTGACCTCGTAGAGTAATTCTAAGTTTCGCTGGATACAGCATTGCATAGGAGGCTAGTAGCTTTTGTAGGCGTTTTTTAATGTCAGTGAATCTTGCGCGACTCTTCTGAACCGCGGCGGAGAAATCGGGGTAGAAGGAAATACGGGTACCATTGTATTGGACATTCCTTTTCTCTCTGGCTAGCCGCAGAATTATCTCTCTGTCCCGGTAATTTAGAAGACGGGCCAGGATCGGGCGAGGAGGGTGCCCCGGGGGGAGGGGTCTGGTGGGTACTCTGTGTGCCCGTTCCACAGCATAAAGGTGAGTAAAGGCATCCTTGCCAAATACATCCGACATCCATTGCTCTATGAACTGCGTGGGATCACGGCCCTCTGCTTTCTCAGGAAATCCCACGATGCGCACGTTATTGCGTCTGAGGCGATTTTCGAAATTCTCTGCACGCGTGTCAGTGGCTCATGTGGGGAAGCTTATCTTCTATTTCACTAATTCTGCTTTCTGCTGCAGTGGTCCGTTCTCGGATCTTCTGGATGTCTTGTCTAAGGAGACTAACCTCCTCTTTCAGGCCTCCAAATCGTGCTTGCAAGGTATTGACAGATGCTGTGCATTTGTTTACCGCTCTCAGTATGGCTGCGAGTGTGGGCTGCTCACCCCCCTCCTCCGCCTCACAGTCATCAGGCTCCTCTGCTGCACCACTGTTAATGTCCACCTGTGTTGTAATGGCGCCTGCCCCCTGTGTTGTCTCCCCCTCCTCTTCATCAGGTTCATTGTGTATATCAAAGTCACAGTGAGACTGAGCTGCTAACAGGCTGGATTTATCGTTAAGTTTCTGGGTATAGTACCTCATGTCCTTGGGGTGTTCAGCGGGGCCGTCCTTCATGCTTTTCAGTTGTTTATTCTGTGCCTCTTTCAGTTTATCAGCGCCACGCTCCTGTGCTGATGGCGGAGCGGCGCCATTTTGCTGGTCCATCCTGGATCCTTCTCCCTTCTGTCCTCGGGTCATCATACCCTCTGTACGGACCGGAGCAAGTGCGGGATGTAGCAGGGACGTTCCCAGGGCTGGTAAGTAGCGTTTGGGGCGAAGTCAGCACTGGAAACCGGATCGATTCAGGGTAACTGTGGGAGCTCTGTGACTAAGCGTCTGCTCACATGCCGCGCTGGCCACGCCCCCCCCCCCCAATGTCTTCTTGGGTGTCAATGTACCACCGCTCAGAACCTGCCGCCTGGGACCAATGGTCCCACTGGGTCCCATGGTAGGGCCGGCCCTGTCCATAGTTGAGGAAGGATTGGAAACACAGATAATATTACAAGTATAGTCCACCATCGCTACATCAGTCTGGAGAAGGAAAGAGAGGAAGCGATGTGCAGGAGAAGAAGAGGAGATTGTATACATTGTGATTGTAACGTCACCCCGAGTATGAAAGGGGTTAAAGCAGTTTAGGACATTCCATTTCCGAATACAAAGGCAGCTACCGACCACTCCAACCAGCCGAACAAGAAACCCATACGAATAATTCTCCCCCCAAGTATGAGACAAGGTTCTGTCTTGAGGGACAAACAGGAATTAATATTTTGAGATCTCACACAAATATATACAGCAGGATGAAAATACAACCTCTCACCAGAAACCTAATTAACATGAGCTAATTATCTAATCCTTTAGACAGTCTAGGTGACTGAGAGACATGACCTTTAGGACAGACTTCACGTCTCCTAACTCACCGACTATACAATACACATTATCATACATCTCAACACAGAACTCCTTCATACAATAGCAGGGTTAATTAGCACAATGAGTGAAAGACTCTTAGAAGCTGTGACAAGTCATACTGGACTAATTTACATGATATCAGACACAGACAGAGACAGGTGGCTGGAATTGACATCAGCATCTCCTCGCAGTATGTGTCCCAACGGTATGAATCAGTCACTATTTGTAATATGGCATATAAAGGGTCCCCAGAGTCTGTGTGTCTTGGGGGACAAGGACCTGAATGTAAAGTAACGCCACCTCAAGGGTCCCCAGAGTCTGTGTGTCTTGGTGGACATGGACCTGAATCTAAAGTAACGCCACCTCAAGGGTCCCCAGAGTCTGTGTGTCTTGGGGGACAAGGACCTGAATCTAAAGTAACGCCACCTCAAGGGTCCCCAGAGTCTGTGTGTCTTGGTGGACATGGACCTGAATCTAAAGTAACGCCACCTCAAGGGTCCCCAGAGTCTGTGTGTCTTGGGGGACAAGGACCTGAATCTAAAGTAACGCCACCTCAAGGGACCCCAGAGTCTGTGTGTCTTGGGGGACATGGACCTGAATCTAAAGTAACGCCACCTCAAGGGACCCCAGAGTCTGTGTGTCTTGGGGGACATGGACCTGAATCTAAAGTAACGCCACCTCAAGGGTCCCCAGAGTCTGTGTGTCTTGGTGGACATGGACCTGAATCTAAAGTAACGCCACCTCAAGGGTCCCCAGAGTCTGTGTGTCTTGGGGGACAAGGACCTAAATCTAAAGTAACGCCACCTCAAGGGACCCCAGAGTCTGTGTGTCTTGGGGGACATGGACCTGAATCTAAAGTAACGCCACCCCAGGGTCCCCAGGCATACAGCTCACAAAGAGCACCGTTCCCCCAAATGCCAGGGCCCATAATTGGTAGGCAAGAGGCCGGCATTCAGTCCTCTCCAAAAGCCTCTGTCCCGGCTAGGTCTGTGACATTTCTCCCCTTTCGGCAGGAGACTAACACAGGAGGAGACCCCAGACGGGTTGAGTTGGTCAGTAGTTCCAGTCCTCTAATGTCTGTACCCACACAGTACCCCAAACAAATTGTTCCAATCAGAGAATTACTCACCCAGCCAACCTCTGATGTATAAAGTAGTCCCAACATTAACTGATAATTACTCGGCTTCTCATAAATTCCCATTTCCCATCCAAATGAAATCCCCTCAATAAAAGCAAATAACAAACAAGTGTCAGAATTTCATGTCTCTGAGGAGTGAAAAGTGTGTCTGGCTGAGCGACAGACGGACTACAAGACTCAGCAGCTCCTACAGGGAAATCACTACATATATATATGTGATCCTGTACTTCCGCTTCCGCTGTGATTACACATTATAGAGCTCACTTCCGCTGTGATTACAGATTATAGAGCTCACTCCCGCTGTGATTACAGATTATAGAGATCACTCCCATTGTGATTATAGATTATAGAGATCACTCCCGCTGTGATTACAGATTATAGAGATCACTCCCATTGTGATTACAGATTATAGAAATCACTCCCGCTGTGATTACAGATTATAGAGATCACTCCGCTGTGATAACAGATTATAGAGCTCACTCCCGCTGTGATTACAGATTATAGAGCTCACTCCCGCTGTGATTACAGATTATAGAGCTCACTCCCGCTGTGATTACAGATTATAGAGCTCACTCCCGCTGTGATTACAGATTATAGAGATCACTCCCACTGTGATTACAGATTATAGAGATCACTCCCACTGTGATTACAGATTATAGAGCTCAATCCCGCTGTGATTACAGATTATAGAGATCACTCCCATTGTGATTACAGATTATAGAGCTCACTCCTGCTGTGATTACAGATTATAGAGCTCACTCCTGCTGTGATTACAGATTATAGAGCTCACTCCCGCTGTGATTACAGATTATAGAGATCACTCCCGCTGTGATTACAGATTATAGAGATCACTCCCATTGTGATTACAGATTATAGAAATCACTCCCGCTGTGATAACAGATTATAGAGCTCACTCCCGCTGTGATTACAGATTATAGAGATCACTCCGCTGTGATAACAGATTATAGAGCTCACTCCCGCTGTGATTACAGATTATAGAGCTCACTCCCGCTGTGATTACAGATTATAGAGCTCACTCCCGCTGTGATTACAGATTATAGAGCTCACTCCCGCTGTGATTACAGATTATAGAGCTCACTCCCGCTGTGATTACAGATTATAGAGATCACTCCCACTGTGATTACAGATTATAGAGATCACTCCCACTGTGATTACAGATTATAGAGCTCAATCCCGCTGTGATTACAGATTATAGAGATCACTCCCATTGTGATTACAGATTATAGAGCTCACTCCGCTGTGATTACAGATTATAGAGCTCACTCCTGCTGTGATTACAGATTATAGAGCTCACTCCCGCTGTGATTACAGATTATAGAGATCACTCCCGCTGTGATAACAGATTATAGAGATCCCTCCCGCTGTGATTACAGATTATAGAGATCACTCCCGCTGTGATAACAGATTATAGAGATCACTCCCGCTATGATTACAGATTATAGAGATCACTCCCGCTGTGATTACAGATTATAGAGATCACTCCCGCTGTGATAACAGATTATAGAGATCACTCCCGCTGTGATAACAGATTATAGAGCTCACTCCGCTGTGATTACAGATTATAGAGCTCACTCCTGCTGTGATTACAGATTATAGAGCTCACTCCCGCTGTGATAACAGATTATAGAGCTCACTCCGCTGTGATTACAGATTATAGAGCTCACTCCTGCTGTGATTACAGATTATAGAGATCACACCCGCTGTGATAACAGATTATAGAGCTCACTCCGCTGTGATTACAGATTATAGAGCTCACTCCGCTGTGATTACAGATTATAGAGCTCACTCCTGCTGTGATTACAGATTATAGAGATCACACCCGCTGTGATAACAGATTATAGAGCTCACTCCGCTGTGATTACAGATTATAGAGCTCACTCCCGCTATGATTACAGATTATAGAGATCACTCCCGCTGTGATAACAGATTATAGAGCTCACTCCGCTGTGATTACAGATTATAGAGCTCACTCCTGCTGTGATTACAGATTATAGAGCTCACTCCCGCTGTGATTACAGATTATAGAGATCACTCCCACTGTGATTACAGATTATAGAGCTCACTCCCATTGTGATTACAGATTATAGAGATCACTCCCGCTGTGATTACAGATTATAGAGCTCACTCCCGCTGTGAGTACAGATTATAGAGATCACTCCCGCTGTGAGTACAGATTATAGAGATCACTCCCGCTGTGAGTACAGATTATAGAGATCACTCCCGCTGTGAGTACAGATTATAGAGATCACTCCCGCTGTGAGTACAGATTATAGAGCTCACTCCCGCTGTGATTACAGATTATAGAGATCACTCCCGCTGTGAGTACAGATTATAGAGCTCACTCCCGCTGTGATTACAGATTATAGAGATCACTCCCGCTGTGATTACAGATTATAGAGATCACTCCCGCTGTGATCACAGATTATAGAGATCACTCCCGCTGTGATTACAGATTATAGAGCTCACTCCCGCTGTGATCACAGATTATAGAGATCACTCCCGCTGTGATTACAGATTATAGAGATCACTCCCGCTGTGATTACAGATTATAGAGATCACTCCCGCTGTGATTACAGATTATAGAGATCACTCCCGCTGTGATCACAGATTATAGAGATCACTCCCGCTGTGATTACAGATTATAGAGCTCACTCCCGCTGTGATCACAGATTATAGAGATCACTCCCGCTGTGATTACAGATTATAGAGATCACTCCCGCTGTGATAACAGATTATAGAGATCACTCCCGCTGTGATAACAGATTATAGAGCTCACTCCCACTGTGATTACAGATTATAGAGATCACTCCCACTGTGATTACAGATTATAGAGATCACTCCCACTGTGATTACAGATTATAGAGCTCACTCCGCTGTGATAACAGATTATAGAGCTCACTCCCGCTATGATTACAGATTATAGAGATCACTCCCGCTATGATTACAGATTATAGAGATCACTCCCACTGTGATTACAGATTATAGAGATCACTCCCACTGTGATTACAGATTATAGAGATCACTCCCACTGTGATTACAGATTATAGAGCTCACTCCGCTGTGATTACAGATTATAGAGCTCATTCCCGCTGTGATTACAGATTATAGAGCTCACTCCCGCTGTGAGTACAGATTATAGAGATCACTCCCGCTGTGAGTACAGATTATAGAGATCACTCCCGCTGTGAGTACAGATTATAGAGCTCACTCCCGCTGTGAGTACAGATTATAGAGATCACTCCCGCTGTGAGTACAGATTATAGAGATCACTCCCGCTGTGATCACAGATTATAGAGATCACTCCCGCTGTGATTACAGATTATAGAGCTCACTCCCATTGTGATTACAGATTATAGAGCTCACTCCCATTGTGATTACAGATTATAGAGATCACTCCCGCTGTGATTACAGATTATAGAGCTCACTCCCACTGTGATTACAGATTATAGAGATCACTCCCGCTGTGATTACAGATTATAGAGCTCATTCCCGCTGTGATTACAGATTATAGAGATCACTCCCGCTATGATTACAGATTATAGAGATCACTCCCGCTGTGATTACAGATTATAGAGATCACTCCCACTGTGATCACAGATTATAGAGATCACTCCCGCTATGATTACAGATTATAGAGATCACTCCCGCTGTGATTACAGATTATAGAGATCACTCCCACTGTGATTACAGATTATAGAGATCACTCCCACTGTGATTACAGATTATAGAGCTCACTCCGCTGTGATAACAGATTATAGAGATCCCTCCCGCTGTGATAACAGATTATAGAGATCACTCCCGCTGTGATAACAGATTATAGAGATCCCTCCCGCTGTGATAACAGATTATAGAGATCCCTCCCGCTGTGATAACAGATTATAGAGATCACTCCCGCTGTGATAACAGATTATAGAGATCCCTCCCGCTGTGATAACAGATTATAGAGATCACTCCCGCTATGATTACAGATTATAGAGATCACTCCCGCTGTGATAACAGATTATAGAGATCACTCCCGCTGTGATAACAGATTATAGAGCTCACTCCCGCTGTGATTACAGATTATAGAGCTCACTCCCGCTGTGAGTACAGATTATAGAGCTCACTCCCGCTGTGATTACAGATTATAGAGATCACTCCCGCTGTGATTACAGATTATAGAGATCACTCCCGCTGTGATTACAGATTATAGAGATCACTCCCGCTATGATTACAGATTATAGAGCTCACTCCCGCTGTGAGTACAGATTATAGAGCTCACCCCCATTGTGATTACAGATTATAGAGATCACTCCCGCTGTGAGTACAGATTATAGAGATCACTCCCGCTATGATTACAGATTATAGAGATCACTCCCGCTGTGATTACAGATTATAGAGATCACTCCCGCTATGATTACAGATTATAGAGCTCACTCCCGCTGTGAGTACAGATTATAGAGCTCACCCCCATTGTGATTACAGATTATAGAGATCACTCCCGCTGTGAGTACAGATTATAGAGATCACTCCCGCTATGATTACAGATTATAGAGATCACTCCCGCTGTGATTACAGATTATAGAGATCACTCCCGCTATGATTACAGATTATAGAGATCACTCCCGCTGTGATTACAGATTATAGAGATCACTCCCACTGTGATTACAGATTATAGAGCTCACTCCGCTGTGATTACAGATTATAGAGCTCATTCCCGCTGTGATTACAGATTATAGAGCTCACTCCCGCTGTGATTACAGATTATAGAGCTCACTCCCGCTGTGAGTACAGATTATAGAGATCACTCCCGCTGTGATTACAGATTATAGAGATCACTCCCGCTATGATTACAGATTATAGAGATCACTCCCGCTGTGATTACAGATTATAGAGCTCACTCCCGCTGTGATTACAGATTATAGAGATCACTCCCATTGTGATTACAGATTATAGAGCTCACTCCCGCTGTGATTACAGATTATAGAGATCACTCCCATTGTGATTACAGATTATAGAGCTCACTCCGCTGTGATTACAGATTATAGAGCTCACTCCTGCTGTGATTACAGATTATAGAGCTCACTCCCGCTGTGATTACAGATTATAGAGCTCATTCCCGCTGTGATTACAGATTATAGAGATCACTCCCGCTGTGATTACAGATTATAGAGCTCACCCCCATTGTGATTACAGATTATAGAGATCACTCCCGCTGTGATTACAGATTATAGAGATCACTCCCACTATGATTACAGATTATAGAGATCACTCCCGCTGTGATTACAGATTATAGAGATCACTCCCACTGTGATTACAGATTATAGAGATCACTCCCGCTGTGATTACAGATTATAGAGATCACTCCCACTGTGATTACAGATTATAGAGCTCACTCCCACTGTGATTACAGATTATAGAGCTCACTCCGCTGTGATTACAGATTATAGAGCTCATTCCCGCTGTGATTACAGATTATAGAGCTCACTCCCACTATGATTACAGATTATAGAGATCACTCCCGCTGTGATTACAGATTATAGAGCTCACTCCCGCTGTGATTACAGATTATAGAGATCACTCCCATTGTGATTACAGATTATAGAGCTCACTCCGCTGTGATTACAGATTATAGAGCTCACTCCTGCTGTGATTACAGATTATAGAGCTCACTCCCGCTGTGATTACAGATTATAGAGATCACTCCCGCTGTGATTACAGATTATAGAGATCACTCCCGCTGTGATTACAGATTATAGAGCTCATTCCCGCTGTGATTACAGATTATAGAGATCACTCCCACTGTGATTACAGATTATAGAGCTCACTCCCGCTGTGATCACAGATTATAGAGATCACTCCCGCTGTGATTACAGATTATAGAGATCACTCCCGCTGTGATTACAGATTATAGAGCTCACTCCCGCTGTGATCACAGATTATAGAGATCACTCCCGCTATGATTACAGATTATAGAGATCACTCCCGCTGTGATTACAGATTATAGAGATCACTCCCGCTGTGATAACAGATTATAGAGATCACTCCCACTGTGATTACAGATTATAGAGCTCACTCCGCTGTGATTACAGATTATAGAGCTCACTCCCGCTGTGATTACAGATTATAGAGCTCATTCCCACTGTGATTACAGATTATAGAGCTCAATCCCGCTGTGATTACAGATTATAGAGCTCACTCCCACTGTGATTACAGATTATAGAGCTCACTCCCGCTGTGATTACAGATTATAGAGCTCACTCCCACTGTGATTACAGATTATAGAGCTCATTCCCGCTGTGATTACAGATTATAGAGATCACTCCCACTGTGATTACAGATTATAGAGCTCACTCCCGCTGTGATTACAGATTATAGAGCTCACTCCCGCTGTGATTACAGATTATAGAGCTCACTCCCGCTGTGATTACAGATTATAGAGATCACTCCCGCTGTGATTACAGATTATAGAGATCACTCCCGCTGTGATTACAGATTATAGAGATCACTCCCACTGTGATTACAGATTATAGAGCTCAATCCCGCTGTGATTACAGATTATAGTGATCACTCCCATTGTGATTACAGATTATAGAGCTCACTCCGCTGTGATTACAGATTATAGAGCTCACTCCTGCTGTGATTACAGATTATAGAGCTCACTCCCGCTGTGATTACAGATTATAGAGCTCACTCCCACTGTGATTACAGATTATAGAGCTCACTCCCGCTGTGATTACAGATTATAGAGCTCACTCCCGCTGTGATTACAGATTATAGAGCTCACTCCCGTTGTGATTACAGATTATAGCGCTCACTCCCGCTATGATTACAGATTATAGAGATCACTCCCGCTGTGATTACAGATTATAGAGCTCACTCCCGCTGTGATTACAGATTATAGAGCTCACTCCCGCTGTGATTACAGATTATAGAGCTCACTCCCGTTGTGATTACAGATTATAGCGCTCACTCCCACTATGATTACAGATTATAGAGATCACTCCCGCTGTGATTACAGATTATAGAGCTCACTCCCGCTGTGAGTACAGATTGTAGAGATCACTCCCACTGTGATTACAGATTATAGAGCTCACTCCCGCTGTGATTACAGATTATAGAGCTCACTCCCACTGTGATTACAGATTATAGAGCTCACTCCCGCTGTGATTACAGATTATAGAGATCACTCCCATTGTGATTACAGATTATAGAGCTCACTCCCGCTGTGATTACAGATTATAGAGATCACTCCTGCTTTGATTACAGATTATAGAGATCACACCTGCTTTGATTACAGATTATAGAAATCACTCCCGCTGTGATTACAGATTATAGAGATCACTCCCACTGTGATTACAGATTATAGAGCTCACTCCCGCTGTGATTACAGATTATAGAGATCACTCCTGCTTTGATTACAGATTATAGAGATCACACCTGCTTTGATTACAGATTATAGAAATCACTCCCGCTGTGATTACAGATTATAGAGATCACTCCCGCTGTGATTACAGATTATAGAGATCACTCCCACTGTGATTACAGATTATAGAGCTCACTCCCGCTGTGATTACAGATTATAGAGCTCACTCCCATTGTGATTACAGATTATAGAGCTCACTCCCGCTGTGATTACAGATTATAGAGATCACTCCCACTGTGATTACAGATTATAGAGCTCACTCCCATTGTGATTACAGATTATAGAGCTCACTCCCACTGTGATTACAGATTATAGAGCTCACTCCCACTGTGATTACAGATTATAGAGCTCACTCCCACTGTGATTACAGATTATAGAGATCACTCCCATTGTGATTACAGATTATAGAGCTCACCCCCATTGTGATTACAGATTATAGAAATCACTCCCGCTTTGATTACAGATTATAGAGCTCACTCCTGCTGTGATTACAGATTATAGAGCTCACTCCCACTGTGATTACAGATTATAGAGCTCACTCCCATTGTGATTACAGATTATAGAGCTCACTCCCATTGTGATTATAGATTATAGAGCTCACTCCCATTGTGATTATAGATTATAGAGCTCACTCCCGCTGTGAGTACAGATTATAGAGCTCACTCCCGCTGTGATTACAGATTATAGAGATCACTCTCGCTGTGATTACAGATTATAGAGATCACTCCCACTGTGATTACAGATTATAGAGCTCACTCCCGCTGTGAGTACAGATTATAGAGCTCACTCCCGCTATGATTACAGATTATAGAGATCACTCCCGCTGTGATTACAGATTATAGAGCTCACTCCGCTGTGATTACAGATTATAGAGATCACTCCCGCTGTGATTACAGATTATAGAGATCACTCCCGCTGTGATTACAGATTATAGAGATCACTCCCGCTGTGATAACAGATTATAGAGCTCACTCCGCTGTGATTACAGATTATAGAGCTCACTCCCACTGTGATTACAGATTATAGAGCTCACTCCCATTGTGATTACAGATTATAGAGCTCACTCCCGCTGTGATTACAGATTATAGAGCTCACTCCCGCTGTGATTACAGATTATAGAGCTCACTCCCATTGTGATTATAGATTATAGAGCTCACTCCCATTGTGATTACAGATTATAGAGCTCACTCCCATTGTGATTACAGATTATAGAGCTCACTCCCACTGTGATTACAGATTATAGAGCTCACTCCCACTGTGATTACAGATTATAGAGCTCACTCCCACTGTGATTACAGATTATAGAGCTCACTCCCGCTGTGATTACAGATTATAGAGCTCATTCCCGCTGTGATTACAGATTATAGAGCTCATTCCCGCTGTGATTACAGATTATAGAGCTCATTCCCGCTGTGATTACAGATTATAGAGCTCACTCCTGCTGTGATTACAGATTATAGAGCTCACTCCCATTGTGATTACAGATTATAGAGCTCATTCCCGCTGTGATTACAGATTATAGAGCTCACTCCCATTGTGATTACAGATTATAGAGCTCACTCCTGCTGTGATTACAGATTATAGAGCTCACTCCCATTGTGATTACAGATTATAGAGCTCACTCCCACTGTGATTACAGATTATAGAGCTCACTCCCGCTGTGATTACAGATTATAGAGCTCACTCCCATTGTGATTACAGATTATAGAGCTCACTCCCATTGTGATTATAGATTATAGAGCTCACTCCCATTGTGATTACAGATTATAGAGCTCACTCCCATTGTGATTACAGATTATAGAGCTCACTCCCACTGTGATTACAGATTATAGAGCTCACTCCCACTGTGATTACAGATTATAGAGCTCACTCCCACTGTGATTACAGATTATAGAGCTCATTCCCGCTGTGATTACAGATTATAGAGCTCATTCCCGCTGTGATTACAGATTATAGAGCTCATTCCCGCTGTGATTACAGATTATAGAGCTCACTCCTGCTGTGATTACAGATTATAGAGCTCACTCCCATTGTGATTACAGATTATAGAGCTCATTCCCGCTGTGATTACAGATTATAGAGCTCACTCCCATTGTGATTACAGATTATAGAGCTCACTCCTGCTGTGATTACAGATTATAGAGATCACACCCGCTGTGATTACAGATTATAGAGCTCACTCCCACTGTGATTACAGATTATAGAGCTCACTCCCATTGTGATTATAGATTATAGAGCTCACTCCCATTGTGATTACAGATTATAGAGCTCACTCCCATTGTGATTACAGATTATAGAGCTCACTCCCACTGTGATTACAGATTATAGAGCTCACTCCCACTGTGATTACAGATTATAGAGCTCACTCCCACTGTGATTACAGATTATAGAGCTCACTCCCGCTGTGATTACAGATTATAGAGCTCATTCCCGCTGTGATTACAGATTATAGAGCTCATTCCCGCTGTGATTACAGATTATAGAGCTCATTCCCGCTGTGATTACAGATTATAGAGCTCACTCCTGCTGTGATTACAGATTATAGAGCTCACTCCCATTGTGATTACAGATTATAGAGCTCATTCCCGCTGTGATTACAGATTATAGAGCTCACTCCCATTGTGATTACAGATTATAGAGCTCACTCCTGCTGTGATTACAGATTATAGAGCTCACTCCCATTGTGATTACAGATTATAGAGCTCACTCCCACTGTGATTACAGATTATAGAGCTCACTCCCGCTGTGATTACAGATTATAGAGCTCACTCCCATTGTGATTACAGATTATAGAGCTCACTCCCGCTGTGATTACAGATTATAGAGCTCACTCCCGCTGTGATTACAGATTATAGAGCTCACTCCCACTGTGATTACAGATTATAGAGCTCACTCCCGCTGTGATTACAGATTATAGAGCTCACTCCTGCTGTGATAACAGATTATAGAGCTCACTCCCGCTGTGATTACAGATTATAGAGCTCACTCCCGCTGTGATTACAGATTATAGAGCTCACTCTCGTTGTGATTACAGATTATAGTGCTCACTCCCGCTGTGATTACAGATTATAGAGCTCACTCCCGCTGTGATTACAGATTATAGAGCTCACTCCTGCTGTGATAACAGATTATAGAGCTCACTCCCGCTGTGATTACAGATTATAGAGCTCACTCCCGCTGTGATTACAGATTATAGAGCTCACTCCCGCTGTGATTACAGATTATAGAGCTCACTCCCATTGTGATTACAGATTATAGAGCTCACTCCCGCTGTGATTACAGATTATAGAGCTCACTCCCGCTGTGATTACAGATTATAGAGCTCACTCCCGCTGTGATTACAGATTATAGTGCTCACTCCCACTGTGATTACAGATTATAGAGCTCACTCCCGCTGTGATTACAGATTATAGAGCTCACTCCTGCTGTGATAACAGATTATAGAGCTCACTCCCGCTGTGATTACAGATTATAGAGCTCACTCCCGCTGTGATTACAGATTATAGAGCTCACTCTCGTTGTGATTACAGATTATAGTGCTCACTCCCGCTGTGATTACAGATTATAGAGCTCACTCCCGCTGTGATTACAGATTATAGAGCTCACTCCTGCTGTGATAACAGATTATAGAGCTCACTCCCGCTGTGATTACAGATTATAGAGCTCACTCCCGCTGTGATTACAGATTATAGAGCTCACTCCCATTGTGATTACAGATTATAGTGCTCACTCCCATTGTGATTACAGATTATAGAGCTCACTCCTGCTGTGATAACAGATTATAGAGCTCACTCCCGCTGTGATTACAGATTATAGAGCTCACTCTCGTTGTGATTACAGATTATAGTGCTCACTCCCATTGTGATTACAGATTATAGAGCTCACTCCTGCTGTGATAACAGATTATAGAGCTCACTCCCGCTGTGATTACAGATTATAGAGCTCACTCTCGTTGTGATTACAGATTATAGTGCTCACTCCCATTGTGATTACAGATTATAGAGCTCACTCCTGCTGTAATTACAGATTATAGAGCTCACTCCCGCTGTGATTACAGATTATAGAGATCACTCCCGCTGTGATTACAGATTATAGAGATCACTCCCGCTGTGATTACAGAATATAGAGATCCCTCCCGCTGTGATTACAGATTATAGAGATCACTCCCGCTGTGATTACAGAATATAGAGATCCCTCCCGCTGTAGCTCGATGTCAGGCAGCACCCAGCAGATCGCCGTTCTGACAGAAGCAGAGACATGGATCCATGCCTTTCCCCAGTAAAAGCACCTCCCCCACAGTACACAAGCACTAGCTAGGCCCACATTTAACCCTTTAATCGCTCCTGATTTTAACCCCTTTCCAGCCAGTGTCATTAGTACAGTGACAGTGTATATTTTCAGCAGTGATTATTGTATTAGTGTCACAAGTGTCAATTAGTGTCCTATTGTCCGCCAGAATATTGCAGTCCCGCCACCATTACTAGCAAAAAAGTTAACTTAAGTGAAAAATTAATAAAAATATCCCATAGTTTGTAGACACAATAACTTTTGCGTTAAACTAATCAATAAACGCTTATAGGGATTTTTTAACCAAAAACATGCAGCAGAATGCATATCGGCTCTAATTGATGAAGAAATTTGAATTTTTTTTCCATTTATTATTGGAAATGTTTTTAGCAGAAAGAAAAAAATATAGTTTTTTTTTTAAATTGACACTTTTTTTTGTTTATATCGCAAAAAATAAAAACCGCAGAGGTGATCAAATACCACCAAAAAAATCTCTATTTATGGGGAAAAAAGGACTCAGATTATATTTGGGTACAATTTCGCAGGACCGCGCAATTGTCAGTTTAAGCGACGCAGTGCCGTATCACAAAAAATGGCCTGGTCATGAAGGGGGTAAATCTTCTGGAGGGTGATGCCCACAAGCCTTTTTTTTATACCACAACTATTCCTGTATATTGATATAAAGATATATTATTCCCGCGCTATCATAAATGGAATCGGCTAAAATTGAAAAAGCTGCAAGCACTGTTTAAGGTAAACACCTAACCTTGTGAATAAATATGAAGAGTGAATAGTGCTGCGCTAATCCTAGGTAATTTATAAATATATAAAATTAAATAAATATAGGTGATGATTTGCTTGTGAAACTCTGATGTGTGATGGTAGTGGAATCAGATATGCGTGGGTGGTATTAGTTACAGGATGGGGTAACTAAAAGAATGGTGGACATATATGAATAAATAAATAAATAAATAAATAATGACCCCCTGAGGTCTGAACCGGAGTCTCAATCCAACATAGGGGGCAACAATAAAGTTAAGTGTAATCAATAAGCATACAAATCACAATGCTTAATAATAAACCAACTATGGGTGCTAATGGTGTATAAAGTGCATAACTAATGGGAATAAATGCATCCACAGTGGGGGGTACACAATGTTAATAGGTGCAAATATAAAGTGCAGCGTGAGATGCCTATTAAAGGCAGTGAGGTAATAGTGAACTGCTAATTCATACAGTGCATAATGTGCAAGAATTAAATAAATAAAGGAAAATGGATATTCAAGTGTCTCAAGTCCTTGTAGGATACTTAGCAGGAAAAAATACTTTTAAACCCAAAAAACACAAAAGTCCATAAAATTCAACAAAATGTGACGACAACGTCCTGGCATGCACACGTTGCAGTTAAAGTGCTCAAGTGCCTCACATCCAGTGCTTCTTCGTGTACCACCACTCAAGTTAGGTAGTGGCCCCTTACCTTTGGGTAATAGGGCAACAGCATGTAGCCAACAGGACCTCTTTGAAAACCGCCTATGGGCTCCAGCGCGTCCCTCTCCAGCCTACGTCCTGGGATGGGGTTCCCTCAGGTATAGTGCCGGGGGGGGGTTGCAAACGGTGATAGGCAAAGAAGAAAGGCCAATAGTGTAATCTCGTTTTATATGGATACAACCGCTTTTTATTAAAAATGTATAATTACTCACATTTAAAAATACACAACAGCAAATGTCATCCGACGAGCGGCGAGCTCGTAAGCCTCTGTAGTGAATGCAGCCTGTCTCGTCCCTACGCGTGACGTCACACCACACGTGACTTCATGAAGTCACGTGTGGTGTGACGTCACGCGTAGGGACGAGACAGGCTGCATTCACTACAGAGGCTTACGAGCTCGCCGCTCGTCGGATGACATTTGCTGTTGTGTATTTTTAAATGTGAGTAATTATACATTTTTAATAAAAAGCGGTTGTATCCATATAAAACGAGATTACACTATTGGCCTTTCTTCTTTGCCTATCACCGTTTGCAACCCCCCCCCGGCACTATACCTGAGGGAACCCCATCCCAGGACGTAGGCTGGAGAGGGACGCGCTGGAGCCCATAGGCGGTTTTCAAAGAGGTCCTGTTGGCTACATGCTGTTGCCCTATTACCCAAAGGTAAGGGGCCACTACCTAACTTGAGTGGTGTTACACGAAGAAGCACTGGATGTGAGGCACTTGAGCACTTTAACTGCAACGTGTGCATGCCAGGACGTTGTCGTCACATTTTGTTGAATTTTATGGACTTTTGTGTTTTTTGGGTTTAAAAGTATTTTTTCCTGCTAAGTATCCTACAAGGACTTGAGACACTTGAATATCCATTTTCCTTTATTTATTTAATTCTTGCACATTATGCACTGTATGAATTAGCAGTTCACTATTACCTCACTGCCTTTAATAGGCATCTCACGCTGCACTTTATATTTGCACCTATTAACATTGTGTACCCCCCACTGTGGATGCATTTATTCCCATTAGTTATGCACTTTATACACCATTAGCACCCATAGTTGGTTTATTATTAAGCATTGTGATTTGTATGCTTATTGATTACACTTAACTTTATTGTTGCCCCCTATGTTGGATTGAGACTCCGGTTCAGACCTCAGGGGGTCATTATTTATTTATTTATTTATTTATTCATATATGTCCACCATTCTTTTAGTTACCCCATCCTGTAACTAATACCACCCACGCATATCTGATTCCACTACCATCACACATCAGAGTTTCACAAGCAAATCATCACCTATATTTATTTAATTTTATATATTTATAAATTACCTAGGATTAGCGCAGCACTATTCACTCTTCATATTTATTCCTGTATATTGGCTTATGGAATTTACAAATGCAGCAATGTAGAAATTGGATGAAATGTTTATTACTGGGAGATAAATAATACATTTTATATACAATTATATAGATCAGAGCAACATGAGGGACAAATGAGGATGGAAGAGGGACAGAGGGACATTGCTCCAAATCAGGGACAGTTGGAAGCGATGCCGGCACCTGCTGTGCAGAATAGTGACAGGGAGGGGAGTGTTACAGGACAATGCTCAGGGACTGCAGGATTTGTATCAAAATCCAGGACTGTTGTGATGCATGAAAAACTTTATAGACAATATAAAAACAGGACAGTCTGCCTTAGTGGTGTGCACACAATCAGGGCTGCTATCAGGGGGCAGCCCATACACACTTAGGGGGCCCTGGGCATACCTAGGGGCCCAGCTACCCTGGAGTCCCATGCTGCCGGGGGGATGTCTCTTTTCTGAATTTGGATGTGTTTTTTGCTGGATTAGGCTGTCTCTTTCATGGAGGGGCTGTCTTTTTGCTGTAGGGGATGTCTCTTTAAATGCAGGGCTGTCTTTTTGCTGTAGGGGATGTCTATTTGCTGGATTGGGATGTCTCTTTGTTGGATTGGGATGTCTCTTTGATGGAGGGGTTGTCTTTTTGCTGTAGGGAATGTTTCTTTGCTGGATTGGGATGTCTCTTTGTGGGATGGGGATGTCTCCTTGATGGCAGGGCTGTCTTTTTGCTGTAGGGGATGTCTCTTTGCTGGATTGGGATGCCTCTTTGCAGGATGGGGATGTCTATTTGATGGAAGGGCTGTCTTTTTGTTGTAGGGAATGTTTCTTTGCTGGATTGGGATGCCTCTTTGCGGGATGGTGATGTCTCTTTGCAGGATGGTGATGTCTCTTTGATGGCAGGGCTGTCTTTTTGCTGTAAGGGATGTCTCTTTGATGGATTGAGATGTCTCTTTGTGGGATGGGAATGTTTCTTTGATGGCAGGGCTGTCTTTTTGCTGTAGGGGATGTCTCTTTGCTTGATTGGGATGTCTCTTTGCTGGATTGGGATGCCTCTTTGCAGGATGGGGATGTCTCTTTGATTGCAGGGCTGTCTTTTTGCTGTAAGGGATGTCTCTTTGATGAATTGAGATGTCTCTTTGTGGGATGGGAATGTCTCTTTGATGGCAGGGCTGTCTTTTTGCTGTAGGGGATGTCTCTTTGATGGATTGGGATGTCTCTTTGCGGGATGGGAATGTCTCTTTGATGGCAGGGATGTCTTTTTGCTGTAAGGGATGTCTCTTTGATAGCAAGGCTGTCTTTTTGCTGTAGGGGATGTCGCTTTGCTGGATTGGGATGTCTCTTTGCGGGATGGGGACGTCTCTTTGATGTCAGGGCTGTCATTTTGCTGTAGGGGATGTCTCTTTGATTGCAGGGATGTCTTTTTGCTGTAAGGGATGTCTCTTTGATAGCAAGGCTGTCTTTTTGCTGTAGGGGATGTCTCTTTGCTGGATTGGGATGTCTCTTTGCGGGATAGGGACGTCTCTTTGATGGCAGGGCTGTCTTTTTGATGTAGGGGAGGTCTCTTTGCTAGAATGGGATGTCTCTTTGCGGGATGGGGATGTCTCTTGGATAGCAGGGCTGTCTTTTTGCTGTAGGGGATGTCTCTTTGCTGGATTGGGATGTCTCTTTGCGGGATGGGGACGTCTCTTTGATGGCAGGGCTGTCTTTTTGCTGTAGGGGAGGTCTCTTTGCTGGAATGGGATGTCTCTTTGCGGGATGGGGATGTCTATTTGATGGCAGGGCTGTCTTTTTGCTGTAAGGGATGTCTCTTTGATAGCAAGGCTGTCTTTTTGCTGTAGGGGATGTCTCTTTGCTGGATTGGGATGTCTCTTTGCGGGATAGGGACGTCTCTTTGATGGCAGGGCTGTCTTTTTGATGTAGGGGAGGTCTCTTTGCTAGAATGGGATGTCTCTTTGCAGGATGAGGATGTCTCTTGGATAGCAGGGCTGTCTTTTTGCTGTAGGGGATGTCTCTTTGCTGGATTGGGATGTCTCTTTGCGGGATGGGGACGTCTCTTTGATGGCAGGGCTGTCTTTTTGCTGTAGGGGATGTCTCTTTGCTGGATTGGAATGAAATGGCCATGTAAAGGAAGGAGAGGTTAAATTGATTCATTTTTTTTGGTCAAAATATAATTGCTTACTGTTAAATCTTGAAAGCACTCTTCATTTTCATATATTAAGTTGTAGGAGTGTTAAAATAAAAGTGGTTGCACTGTAGGACTTGGTGAGATGGCCACTGGGCCCTGGAGAATGTTGGTGGTCTGCCCTGCACAAAATACAGGTAGAAGCCAGAGGTCAGCAGATGCCGGTATATTGTTAGGAAATCAATTACCTTTAAAGTCTGGAAGATGAGCGAATGAGTTCCCCAGACAAATAACAGCATCAAATCCCCTTCCCGGAGGAGTGACATCCCGATCCAAAGTCAGCCAATTTCCCTCCTCAATCACTAAAACATACAGAGAAATGATGAGGACAGAGAACACGGACACAGGACATGGACAGAGAACACGGACACAGGACGAGGACAGAGGACACGGACACAGGACATGGACAGAGAACACGGACAAAGGACGAGGACAGAGGACACGGACACAGGACATGGACAGAGGACACAGGACACGGACACAGGACATGGACAGAGGATACAGGACACGGACACAGGACATGGACAGAGGACACAGGACACGGACACAGGACATGGACAGAGGACACAGGACACAGACAGAGGACATGGACACAGGACATGGACAGAGAACCCGGACACAGGACATGGACAGAGGACATGGACACAGGACATGGACAGAGGACATGGGCACAGGACACGGACACAGGACACAGACACAGGACATGGACAGAAGACACTGACACAGACAGAGGACATGGACACAGGACACGGACAGAGGACACGGACAGAGGACACTGACAGAGAAGGAGAACATGGACAGAGGATACGGACACAGGACATGGACAGAGGACACGGACAGAGGACACTGACAGAGAAGGAGAACATGGACAGAGGATACGGACACAAGACATGGACAGAGGACACAGGACACGGACACAGGACATGGACAGAGGACTCAGGACACGGACACAGGACATGGACAGAGGACACAGGACACGGACACAGGACACAGACACAGGACATGGACAGAGGACACAGCACACGGACACAGGACATGGACAGCGGACACAGGACACGGACACAGGACATGGACAGAGGACACAGGACACAGACGCAGGACATGGACACTGGACACGGACACAGGACATGGACAGAGGACACAGGACACGGACACAGAACATGGACACGGACACAGGACACGGACAGAGGACACAGGACATGGACACAGGACATGGACACAGGACATGGACAGAGGACTCAGGACACGGACACAGGACATGGACAGAGGACACAGGACACGGACACAGGACACGGACACAGGACATGGACAGAGGACACAGGACATGGACAGAGAACATGGACACAGGACATGGACAGAGAACATGGACATAGGACACGGACAGAGGACACAGGACACGGACACAGGACATGGACAGAGGACTCAGGACACGGACACAGGACATGGACAGAGGACACAGGACATGGACAGAGGACACTGACACAGGACACGGACACAGGACATGGACAGAGGACACAGGACACGAACAGAGAACATGGACACAGGACATGGACAGAGAACATGGACACAGGACATGGACAGAGGACACAGGACACGGAAAAAGAACATGGACTCTGGACACAGACACAGGACACGGACAGAGGACACAGGACACGGACACAGGACATGGACAGAGGACACAGGACACGGACACAGGACATGGACAGAGGACACTGACACAGGACACGGACACAGGACATGGACACAGGACACAGGACACGGACACAGGACATTGACAGAGGACACAGGACACAGGACAGGGACACAGGACATGGACAGAGGACACTGACAAAGGACACAGACACAGGACATGGACAGAGGACTCAGGACACAGACACAAGACAAGGACAGAGGACACAGGACACGGACACAGGACATGGACAGAGGACACTGACACCAGACATGGACACAGGACATGGAAAGAGGACACAGGACACGGACACAGGACATGGACAGAGCACACAGGACACAGACACAGGACATGGACACTGGACACAGACACAGGACATGGACAGAGGACACAAGACATGGACACTGGACATAGACACAGGACATGGAAAGAGGACACAGGACACGGACACAGGACATGGACAGAGGACACAGGACACAGACACAGGACATGGACACTGGACACAGACACAGGACATGGACAGAGGACACAAGACATGGACACTGGACATAGACACAGGACATGGAAAGAGGACACAGGACACAGACACAGGACATGGACATGGACACTGGACACGGATACAGGACATGGACAGAGAACACAGGACACGGACATGGACATAGACAGAGAACACAGGACACGGACATGGACATAGACAGAGGACACAGGACACGGACACAGGACATGGACAGAGGACACAGGACACAGACACAGGACATGGACACTGGACATAGACACAGGACATGGAAAGAGGACACAGGACACAGACACAGGACATGGACAGAGGACACGGACACAGGACATGGACAGAGGACACAGGACACAGACACAGGACATGGACACTGGACACAGACACAGGACATGGACAGAGGACACAGACACAGAAAATGGACACTGGACACGGACGCAGGACATGGACAGAGGACACAGGACACGGACACAGAACATGGAAAATGGACACGGAAACAGGACATGGACAGAGGACACAGGACACTGACACAGAACATGGACACTGGACATAGGACACGGACAGAGGACACAGGACACGGACACAGGACTCAGGACACGGACACAGGACATGGACAGAGGACACTGACACAGGACACAGGACATGGACACAGGACACGGACACAGAACATGGACACTGGACACGGACACAGGACACGGACAGAGGACACAGGACATGGACATAGACAGAGGACACAGGACACGGACACAGGACACGGACAGAGGACACAGGACACAGACACAGAACATGGACACAGGACACAGACACAGGACACGGACAGAGGACACAGGACACAGACACAGGACATGGACACAGGACACGGACACAGGACATGGACAGAGGACACAGACACAGGACATGGACACTGGACACGGACACAGGACACGGACACAGGACACGGACAGAGGACACAGGACACGGACACAGGACATGGACAGAGGACACAGGACATGGACAGAGGACACTGACATAGGACACGGACACAGGACATGGACACAGGACACAGACACAGGACATGGACAGAGGACACAGGACACAGGACACGGACACAGGACATGGACAGAGGACACTGACACAGGACACGGACACAGGACATGGACAGAGGACTCAGGACACAGACACAGGACAAGGACAGAGGACACAGGACACGGACACAGGACATGGACAGAGGACACTGACACCGGACATGGACACAGGACATGGAAAGAGGACACAGGACACGGACACAGGACATGGACAGAGGACACAGGACACAGACACAGGACATTGACACTGGACACGGACAAAGGACATGGACAGAGGACACAGGACATGGACAGAGGACACAGGACACGGACACAGGACGTGGACAGAGGACACAGACACAGGACATGGACACTGGACACAGGACATGGACGCAGGACATGGACAGAGGACACAGGACACGGACACAGAACATGGAAACTGGACACGGAAACAGGACATGGACAGAGGACACAGGACACTGACACAGAACATGGACAGTGGACACAGGACACGGACAGAGGACACAGGACACGGAGACACAGGACTCAGGACACGGACACAGGACATGGACATGGACAGAGGGCACTGACACAGGACACAGGACATGGACAGAGGACACAGGACGCGGACAGAGAACATGGACACAGGACATGGACAGAGAACATGGACACAGGACATGGACATAGAACATGGACACAGGACATGGACAGAGGACACAGGACACAGACACAGAACATGGACTCAGGACACGGACACAGGACATGGACAGAGGACACTGACACAGGACACAGGACATGGACACAGGACACGGACACAGAACATGGACACTGGACACGGACACAGGACACGGACAGAGGACACAGGACATGGACATAAACAGAGGACACAGGACACGGACACAGGACATGGACAGAGGACACAGGACACAGACACAGGACATGGACACAGGACACGGATACAGGACATGGACAGAGGACACAGGACACAGACACAGGACATGGACACTGGACACGGACACAGGACATGGACAGAGGACACAGGACATGGACACAGAACATGGACACTGGACACGGACACAGGACATGGACAGAGGACACAGGACACGGACACAGAACATGGACACTGGACACAGGACATGGACAGAGGACTCAGGACATGGACACAGGACATGGACATGGACAGAGGACACTGACACAGGACACAGGACATGGACAGAGGACACAGGACGCGGACAGAGAACATGGACACAGGACATGGACAGAGAACATGGACACAGGACATGGACCGAGAACATGGACACAGGACATGGACAGAGGACACAGGACACGGACACAGAACATGGACACTGGAAAGGACACAGGACATGGACACAGGACCTGGACAGAGGACACAGGACATGGACACAGGACATGGACAGAGGACACAGGACACGGATACAGGACATGGACAGAGGACACAGGACACGGACAGAGAACATGGACACAGGACATGGAAAGAGAACATGGACACAGGACATGGACACAGGACACAGGACAGGGACACAGAACATGGACACTGGACACGTACACAGGACATGGACACAGAACATGGACAGAGGACATAGGACACGGACACAGGACATGGACAGAGGACACTGACACAGGACACGGACACAGAACATGGACAGAGGACTCAGGACACGGACACAGGACATGGACAGAGGACACAGGACATGGAAACAGGACATGGACAGAGGACACAGGACATGGACACAGGACATGGACAGAGGACACAGGACACGGACACAGGACATGGACACAGGACATGGACAGAGGACACGGACAGAGGACACTGACCGAGACAGAGGACGTGGACAGAGGACACGGACATAACGCACACAGGACATGGACAGAGAAGATGGACACAGGACATGGACAGAGGACACAGGACACGGACACAGGACATGGAAAGAGGACACAGGACACAGGACATGGACAGAGAACACAGGACACAGACACAGGACACGGACACAGGACATGGACAGAGGACATAGGACATGGACAGAGAACATGGACACAGGACATGGACAGAGAACATGGACACAGGACACGGACAGAGGACACAGGACACGGACACAGGACATGGACAGAGGACTCAGGACACGGACACAGGACATGGACAGAGGACACAGGACATGGACAGAGGACACTGACACAGGACACGGACACAGGACATGGACAGAGGACACAGGACACGGACAGAGAACATGGACAGAGGACATGAACAGAGAACATGGACACAGGACATGGACAGAGAACATGGACACAGGACATGGACAGAGGACACAGGACACGGAAAAAGAACATGGACTCTGGACACAGACACAGGACATGGACAGAGGACACAGGACACGGACACAGGACATGGACAGAGGACACAGGACACGGACACAGGACACTGACACAGGACACGGACACAGGACATGGACACAGGACACAGGATACGGACACAGGACATGGACAGAGGACAGAGGACACAGGACACGGACACAGGACATGGACAGAGGACACTGACACAGGACACGGACACAGGACATGGACAGAGGACTCAGGACACAGACACAGGACAAGGACAGAGGACACAGGACACGGACACAGGACATGGACAGAGGACACTGACACCGGACATGGACACAGGACATGGAAAGAGGACACAGGACACGGACACAGGACATGGACAGAGGACACAGGACACAGACACAGGACATTGACACTGGACACGGACAAAGGACATGGACAGAGGACACAGGACATGGACAGAGGACAAAGGACACGGACACAGGACATGGACAGAGGACACAGACACAGGACATGGTCACTGGACACAGGACATGGACGCAGGACATGGACAGAGGACACAGGACACGGACACAGAACATGGAAACTGGACACGGAAACAGGACATGGACAGAGGACACAGGACACTGACACAGAACATGGACACTGGACACAGGACACGGACAGAGGACACAGGACACGGACACAGGACTCAGGACACGGACACAGGACATGGACAGAGGACACTGACACAGGACACAGGACATGGACACAGGACACGGACACAGAACATGGACACTGGACACGGACACAGGACACGGACAGAGGACACAGGGCACGGACACAGGACATGGACAGAGGACACTGACACCGGACATGGACACAGGACATGGAAAGAGGACACAGGACACGGACAGAGAACATGGACACAGGACATGGAAAGAGAACATGGACACAGGACATGGACACAGGACACAGGACAGGGACACAGAACATGGACACTGGACACGTACACAGGACATGGACACAGAACATGGACAGAGGACATAGGACACGGACACAGGACATGGACAGAGGACACTGACACAGGACACGGACACAGAACATGGACAGAGGACTCAGGACACGGACACAGGACATGGACAGAGGACACAGGACATGGACACAGGACATGGACAGAGGACACAGGACATGGACACAGGACATGGACAGAGGACACAGGACACGGACACAGGACATGGACACAGGACATGGACAGAGGACACGGACAGAGGACACTGACCGAGACAGAGGACGTGGACAGAGGACACGGACATAACGCACACAGGACATGGACAGAGAAGATGGACACAGGACATGGACAGAGGACACAGGACACGGACACAGGACATGGAAAGAGGACACAGGACACAGGACATGGACAGAGAACACAGGACACAGACACAGGACACGGACACAGGACATGGACAGAGGACATAGGACATGGACAGAGAACATGGACACAGGACATGGACAGAGAACATGGACACAGGACACGGACAGAGGACACAGGACACGGACACAGGACATGGACAGAGGACTCAGGACACGGACACAGGACATGGACAGAGGACACAGGACATGGACAGAGGACACTGACACAGGACACGGACACAGGACATGGACAGAGGACACAGGACACGGACAGAGAACATGGACAGAGGACATGAACAGAGAACATGGACACAGGACATGGACAGAGAACATGGACACAGGACATGGACAGAGGACACAGGACACGGAAAAAGAACATGGACTCTGGACACAGACACAGGACATGGACAGAGGACACAGGACACGGACACAGGACATGGACAGAGGACACAGGACACGGACACAGGACACTGACACAGGACACGGACACAGGACATGGACACAGGACACAGGATACGGACACAGGACATGGACAGAGGACAGAGGACACAGGACACGGACACAGGACATGGACAGAGGACACTGACACAGGACACGGACACAGGACATGGACAGAGGACTCAGGACACAGACACAGGACAAGGACAGAGGACACAGGACACGGACACAGGACATGGACAGAGGACACTGACACCGGACATGGACACAGGACATGGAAAGAGGACACAGGACACGGACACAGGACATGGACAGAGGACACAGGACACAGACACAGGACATTGACACTGGACACGGACAAAGGACATGGACAGAGGACACAGGACATGGACAGAGGACAAAGGACACGGACACAGGACATGGACAGAGGACACAGACACAGGACATGGTCACTGGACACAGGACATGGACGCAGGACATGGACAGAGGACACAGGACACGGACACAGAACATGGAAACTGGACACGGAAACAGGACATGGACAGAGGACACAGGACACTGACACAGAACATGGACACTGGACACAGGACACGGACAGAGGACACAGGACACGGACACAGGACTCAGGACACGGACACAGGACATGGACAGAGGACACTGACACAGGACACAGGACATGGACACAGGACACGGACACAGAACATGGACACTGGACACGGACACAGGACACGGACAGAGGACACAGGGCACGGACACAGGACATGGACAGAGGACACTGACACCGGACATGGACACAGGACATGGAAAGAGGACACAGGACACGGACACAGGACATGGACAGAGGACACAGGACACAGACACAGGACATTGACACTGGACACGGACACAGGACATGGACAGAGGACACAGGACATGGACACTGGACATAGACACAGGACATGGAAAGAGGACACAGGACACAGACACAGGACATGGACAGAGGACACGGACACAGGACATGGACAGAGGACACAGGACACAGACACAGGACATGGACACTGGACACAGATACAGGACATGGACAGAGAACACAGGACACGAACACAGAACATGGACACTGGACACGGACACAGGACACGGACAGAGGACACAGGACATGGACATAGACAGAGGACACAGGACACGGACACAGGACATGGACAGAGGACACAGGACACAGACACAGGACATGGACACAGGACATGGACAGAGGACAGAGGACACGGACACAGAAAATGGACACTGGACACGGATGCAGGACATGGAAATAGGACACAGGACACGGACATAGAACATGGAAACTGGACACGGAAACAGGACATGTTCAGAGGACACAGGACACTGACACAGAACATGGACACTGGACACAGGACACGGACAGAGGACACAGGACACGGACACAGGACTCAGGACATGGACACAGGACATGGACACAGGACACAGGACATGGACACAGGACACGGACACAGAACATGGACACTGGACACAGGACATGGACATAGACAGAGGACACAGGACACGGACACAGGACATGGACAGAGGACACAGGACACAGACACAGGACATGGACACAGGACACGGACACAGGACATGGACAGAGGACACAGACACAGGACATGGACACTGGACACGGACACAGGACATGGACAGAGGACACAGGACACGGACACAGAACATTGACACTGGACACTGGACACGGACACAGGACACGGACATGGACAGAGGACACTGACACAGGACATGGACAGAGGACACAGGACGCGGACAGAGAACATGGACACAGGACATGGACAGAGAATATGGACACAGGACATGGACATAGAACATGGACACAGGACATGGACAGAGGACACAGGACACGCACACAGAACATGGACTCAGGACACGGACACAGGACATGGACAGAGGACACTGACAAAGGACACAGGACATGGACACAGGACACGGACACAGAACATGGACACTGGACACGGACACAGGACGCGGACAGAGGACACAGGACATAGACAGAGGACACAGGACACGGACACAGGACATGGACAGAGGACACAGGACACAGACACAGGACATGGACACAGGACACGGACACAGGACATGGACAGAGGACACAGGACACAGACACAGGACATGGACACAGGACATGGACAGAGGACACAAGACATGGACACAGAACATGGACACTGGACACGGACACAGGACATGGACAGAGGACACAGGACATGGACACAGAACATGGACACTGGACACGGACACAGGACACGGACAGAGGACTCAGGACACGGACACAGGACATGGACATGGACAATGACACAGGACATGGACAGAGGACACAGACAGAGAACATGGACACAGGACATGGACAGAGAACATGGACACAGGACATGGACAGAGAACATGGACACAGGACATGGACAGAGGACACAGGACACGGACACAGAACATGGACACTGGACACGGACACAGGACATGGACACAGGACCTGGACAGAGGACACAGGACATGGACACAGGACATGGACAGAGGACACAAGACATGGACAGAGGACAGAGGACACGGACAGAGAACATGGACACAGGACATGGAAAGTGAACATGGACACATGACATGGACAGAAAACATGGACACAGGACATGGACAGAGAACATGGACACAGGACATGGACACAGGACACAGGACAGGGACACAGAACATGGACACTGGACACGTACACAGGACATGGACACAGGACATGGACAGAGGACATAGGACACGGACACAGGACATGGACAGAGGACACTGACACAGGACACGGACACAGGACATGGACAGAGGACTCAGGACACGGACACAGGACATGGACAGAGGACACAGGACATGAACACAGGACATGGACAGAGGACACAGGACACGGACACAGGACATGGACACAGGACATGGACAGAGGACACTGACCGAGACAGAGGACGTGGACAGAAGACACGGACACAATGCACACAGGACATGGACAGAGAACATGGACACAGGACATGGACAGAGGACACAGGACACGGACACAGGACATGGAAAGAGGACACAGGACACAGGACATGGACAGAGAACACAGGACACAGACACAGGACACGGACACAGGACATGGACAGAGGACACAGGACACGGACACAGAACCTGGACACTGGACACGGACACAGGACACGGACAGAGCACACAGGACACGGAAACAGGACACGGACAGAGGACACAGACACAGGACATGGACAGAATACACAGGACACAGACACAGGACATGGACACGGACACAGGACATGGACAGAGGACACATGACACGGACACAGGACATGGACAGAGGACACAGGACACAGGACAGAGACACAGGACATGGACACTGGACATGGACAGAGGACTCAGGACATGGACACAGGACAAGGACATGGACAGAGGACACTGACACAGGACATGCACAGAGGACACAGGACACGGACACAGGACATGGACAGAGGACAGGACACAGACACAGGACATAGACAGAGGACACAGAACATGGACACTGGACACGGACACAGGACACAGACAGAGGACACAGGACACGGACACAGGACATGGACAGAGGACACAGGACACAGACACAGGACATGGACACTGGACACGGACACAGGACATGGACAGAGGACACAGGACACAGACACAGGATATGGACACTTGACACAGACACAGGACATGGACAGAGGACACAGGACATGGACAGAGGACACAGGACACGGACACAGGACATGGACAGAGGACACAGACACATGGACACTGGACACGGACACAGAACATGGACAAAGAATACAGGACACGGACACAGAACATTGACACTGGACACAGACACAGGACACAGACAGAGGACACAGGACATGGACACAGGACATGGACAGAGGACACAGGACACGGACACAGGACATGGACAGAGGACACAGGACACAGACACAGGACATGGACACTGGACACGGACACAGGACATGGACAGAGGACACAGGACACAGACACAGAACATGGACACTGGACAAGGACACAGGACACGGACAGAGGACACAGGACATGGACACAAGACATGGACAGAGGACACAGGACACGGACACAGGACATGGACAGAGGACACAGGACATGGACACAGGACAATGACAGAGGACACAGGACTCGGACACAGGACATGGACAGAGGACACAGGACACAGGACACGGACACAGGACAAGGACAGAGGACACAGGACACGGACACAGAACATGGACACTGGACACGGACACAGGACACGGACAGAGGACACGGACACAGGACATGGACAGAGGACACATTACACGGACACAGGACATGGACAGAGGACACAGGACACAGACACAGGACATGGACACTGGACATGGACAGAGGACACAGGACACGGACACAGGACATGGACACTGGACACGGACACAGGAAAAGGACCGAGGACACAGGACACGGACACAGGACATGGACAGAGGACTCAGGACACGGACACAGGACATGGACATGGACAGAGGACACTGACACAGGACACTTACACAGGACATGCACAGAGGACAGGACACAGACATAGGACATGGACAGAGGACACAGAACATGGACACTGGACACCGACACAGGACACGGACAGAGGACACAGGACACGGACAGTGGACACAGGACACAGACACAGGACATGGACACTGGACACGGACACAGGACATGGACAGAGGACACAGGACACAGACAAAGGACATGGACACTGGACACAGACACAGGACATGGACAGAGGACAGAGGACACGGACACAGAAAATGGACACTGGACACGTATGCAGGACATGGACAGAGGACTCAGGACACGGACACAGAACATGGAAACTGGACACGGAAACAGGACATGGACAGAGGACACAGGACACTGACACAGAACATGGACACTGGACACAGGACACGGACAGAGGACACAGGACACGGACACAGGACTCAGGACACGGACACAGGACATGGACAGAGGACACTGACACAGGACACAGGACATGGACACAGGACACGGACAGAACATGAACACTGGACACGGACACAGGACACGGACAGAGGACACAGGACACGGACACAGGACATGGACAGAGGACACTGACACCGGACATGGACACAGGACATGGAAAGAGGACACAGGACACGGACACAGGACATGGAAAGAGGACACAGGACACAGACACAGGACATTGACACTGGACACGGACACAGGACATGGACAGAGGACACAGGACATGGACACTGGACATAGACACAGGACATGGAAAGAGGACACAGGACACAGACACAGGACATGGACAGAGGACACGGACACAGGACATGGACAGAGGACACAGGACACAGACACAGGACATGGACACTGGACACAGATACAGGACATGGACAGAGAACACAGGACACGAATACAGAACATGGACACTGGACACGGACACAGGACACGGACAGAGGACACAGGACATGGACATAGACAGAGGACACAGGACACGGACACAGGACATGGACAGAGGACACAGGACACAGACACAGGACATGGACACTGGACACAGACACAGGACATGGACAGAGGACAGAGGACACGGACACAGAAAATGGACACTGGACACGGATGCAGGACATGGACAGAGGACACAGGACACGGACACAGAACATGGAAACTGGACACGGAAACAGGACATGGACAGAGGACACAGGACACTGACACAGAACATGGACACTGGACACAGGACACGGACAGAGGACACAGGACACGGACACAGGACTCAGGACATGAACACAGGACATGGACAGAGGACACTGACACAGGACACAGGATATGGACACAGGACACGGACACAGAACATGGACACTGGACACGGACACAGGACACGGACAGAGGACACAGGACATGGACATAGACAGAGGACACAGGACACGGACACAGGACATGGACAGAGGACACAGGACACAGACACAGGACATGGACACAGGACACAGACACAGGATATGGACAGAGGACACAGACACAGGACATGGACACTGGACACGGACACAGGACATGGACAGAGGACACAGGACACGGACACAGAACATGGACACTGGACACGGACACAGGACATGGACAGAGGACACAGGACACGGACACAGAACATGGACACTGGACACTGGACACGGACACAGGACACAGACAGAGGACTCAGGACACGGACACAGGACATGGACATGGACAGACGACACTGACACAGGACACAGGACATGGACAGAGGACACAGGACGCGGACAGAGAACATGGACACAGGACATGGACAGAGAACATGGACACAGGACATGGACATAGAACATGGACACAGGACATGGACAGAGGACACAGGACACGCACACAGAACATGGACTCAGGACACGGACACAGGACATGGACGAGGACACTGACAAAGGACACAGGACATGGACACAGGACACGGACACAGAACATGGACACTGGACACGGACACAGGACGCGGAGAGAGGACACAGGACATAGACATAGACAGAGGACACAGGACACGGACACAGGACATGGACAGAGGACACAGGACACAGACAGAGGACATGGACACAGGACACGGACACAGGACATGGACAGAGGACACAGGACACAGACAGAGGACATGGACACAGGACACGGACACAGGACATGGACAGAGGACACAGGACACAGACACAGGACATGGACACTGGACACGGACACAGGACATGGACAGAGGACACAAGACATGGACACAGAACATGGACACTGGACACGGACACAGGACATGGACAGAGGACACAGGACATGGACACAGAACATGGACACTGGACACTGGACACGGACACAGGACACGGACAGAAGACTCAGGACACTGACACAGGACATGGACAGAGGACACAGGACGCGGACAGAGAACATGGACACAGGACATGGACAGAGAACATGGACACAGGACATGGACAGAGAACATGGACACAGGACATGGACAGAGGACACAGGACACGGACACAGAACATGGACACTGGACACGGACACAGGACATGGACACAGGACCTGGACAGAGGACACAGGACATGGACACAGGACATGGACAGAGGACATAGGACACGGATACAGGACATGGACAGAGGACACAGGACACAGACACAGGACATGGACACTGGACACAGATACAGGACATGGACAGAGAACACAGGACACGAATACAGAACATGGACACTGGACACGGACACAGGACACGGACAGAGGACACAGGACATGGACATAGACAGAGGACACAGGACACGGACACAGGACATGGACAGAGGACACAGGACACAGACACAGGACATGGACACTGGACACAGACACAGGACATGGACAGAGGACAGAGGACACGGACACAGAAAATGGACACTGGACACGGATGCAGGACATGGACAGAGGACACAGGACACGGACACAGAACATGGAAACTGGACACGGAAACAGGACATGGACAGAGGACACAGGACACTGACACAGAACATGGACACTGGACACAGGACACGGACAGAGGACACAGGACACGGACACAGGACTCAGGACATGAACACAGGACATGGACAGAGGACACTGACACAGGACACAGGATATGGACACAGGACACGGACACAGAACATGGACACTGGACACGGACACAGGACACGGACAGAGGACACAGGACATGGACATAGACAGAGGACACAGGACACGGACACAGGACATGGACAGAGGACACAGGACACAGACACAGGACATGGACACAGGACACAGACACAGGATATGGACAGAGGACACAGACACAGGACATGGACACTGGACACGGACACAGGACATGGACAGAGGACACAGGACACGGACACAGAACATGGACACTGGACACGGACACAGGACATGGACAGAGGACACAGGACACGGACACAGAACATGGACACTGGACACTGGACACGGACACAGGACACAGACAGAGGACTCAGGACACGGACACAGGACATGGACATGGACAGAGGACACTGACACAGGACACAGGACATGGACAGAGGACACAGGACGCGGACAGAGAACATGGACACAGGACATGGACAGAGAACATGGACACAGGACATGGACATAGAACATGGACACAGGACATGGACAGAGGACACAGGACACGCACACAGAACATGGACTCAGGACACGGACACAGGACATGGACGAGGACACTGACAAAGGACACAGGACATGGACACAGGACACGGACACAGAACATGGACACTGGACACGGACACAGGACGCGGAGAGAGGACACAGGACATAGACATAGACAGAGGACACAGGACACGGACACAGGACATGGACAGAGGACACAGGACACAGACAGAGGACATGGACACAGGACACGGACACAGGACATGGACAGAGGACACAGGACACAGACAGAGGACATGGACACAGGACACGGACACAGGACATGGACAGAGGACACAGGACACAGACACAGGACATGGACACTGGACACGGACACAGGACATGGACAGAGGACACAAGACATGGACACAGAACATGGACACTGGACACGGACACAGGACATGGACAGAGGACACAGGACACGGACACAGAACATGGACACTGGACACTGGACACGGACACAGGACACGGACAGAAGACTCAGGACACTGACACAGGACATGGACAGAGGACACAGGACGCGGACAGAGAACATGGACACAGGACATGGACAGAGAACATGGACACAGGACATGGACAGAGAACATGGACACAGGACATGGACAGAGGACACAGGACACGGACACAGAACATGGACACTGGACACGGACACAGGACATGGACACAGGACCTGGACAGAGGACACAGGACATGGACACAGGACATGGACAGAGGACATAGGACACGGATACAGGACATGGACAGAGGACACAGGACACGGACAGAGAACATGGACACAGGACATGGAAAGTGAACATGGACACATGACATGGACAGAAAACATGGACAGAGGACACAGGACACGGACACAGGACATGGAAAGAGGACACAGGACACAGGACATGGACGGAGAACACAGGACACAGACACAGGACACGGACACAGGACATGGACACAGGACACAGGACAGGGACACAGAACATGGACACTGGACACGTACACAGGACATGGACACAGGACATGGACAGAGGACATAGGACACGGACACAGGACATGGACAGAGGACACTGACACAGGACACAGACACAGGACATGGACAGAGGACTCAGGACACGGACACAGGACATGGACAGAGGACACAGGACATGGACACAGGACATGGACAGAGGACACAGGACACGGACACAGGACATGGACACAGGACATGGACAGTGGACACGGACAGAGGACACTGACCGAGACAGAGGACGTGGACAGAGGACACGGACACAACGCACACAGGACATGGACAGAGAACATGGACACAGGACATGGACAGAGGACACAGGACACGGACACAGGACATGGAAAGAGGACACAGGACACAGGACATGGACAGAGAACACAGGACACAGACACAGGACACGGACACAGGACATGGACAGAGGACACAGGACACGGACACAGAACCTGGACACTGGACACAGACACAGGACACGGACAGAGCACACAGGACACGGAAACAGGACACGGACAGAGGACACAGGACACAGACACAGGACATGGACAGAATACACAGGACACAGACACAGGACATGGACACGGACACAGGACATGGACAGAGGACACATGACACGGACACAGGACATGGACAGAGGACACAGGACACAGGACACAGACACAGGACATGGACACTGGACATGGACAGAGGACTCAGGACACGGACACAGGACAAGGACATGGACAGAGGACACTGACACAGGACACGGACACAGGACATGCAAAGAGGACACAGGACACGGACACAGGACATGGACAGAGGACACAGGACACAGACACAGGACATGGACACAGGACACGGACACAGGACATGGACAGAGGACACAGGACACAGACACAGGACATGGACACAGGACATGGACAGAGGACACAAGACATGGACACAGAACATGGACACTGGACACGGACACAGGACATGGACAGAGGACACAGGACACGGACACAGAACATGGACACTGGACACGGACACAGGACACGGACAGAGGACTCAGGACACGGACACAGGACATGGACATGGACAATGGAACAGGACATGGACAGAGGACACAGACAGAGAACATGGACACAGGACATGGACAGAGAACATGGACACAGGACATGGACAGAGAACATGGACACAGGACATGGACAGAGGACACAGGACACGGACACAGAACATGGACACTGGACACGGACACAGGACATGGACACAGGACCTGGACAGAGGACACAGGACATGGACACAGGACATGGACAGAGGACACAAGACATGGACAGAGGACAGAGGACACGGACAGAGAACATGGACACAGGACATGGAAAGTGAACATGGACACATGACATGGACAGAAAACATGGACACAGGACATGGACAGAGAACATGGACACAGGACATGGACACAGGACACAGGACAGGGACACAGAACATGGACACTGGACACGTACACAGGACATGGACACAGGACATGGACAGAGGACATAGGACACGGACACAGGACATGGACAGAGGACACTGACACAGGACACGGACACAGGACATGGACAGAGGACTCAGGACACGGACACAGGACATGGACAGAGGACACAGGACATGAACACAGGACATGGACAGAGGACACAGGACACGGACACAGGACATGGACACAGGACATGGACAGAGGACACGGACAGAGGACACTGACCGAGACAGAGGACGTGGACAGAAGACACGGACACAATGCACACAGGACATGGACAGAGAACATGGACACAGGACATGGACAGAGGACACAGGACACGGACACAGGACATGGAAAGAGGACACAGGACACAGGACATGGACAGAGAACACAGGACACAGACACAGGACACGGACACAGGACATGGACAGAGGACACAGGACACGGACACAGAACCTGGACACTGGACACGGACACAGGACACAGACAGAGCACACAGGACACGGAAACAGGACACGGACAGAGGACACAGACACAGGACATGGACAGAATACACAGGACACAGACACAGGACATGGACACGGACACAGGACATGGACAGAGGACACATGACACGGACACAGGACATGGACAGAGGACACAGGACACAGGACAGAGACACAGGACATGGACACTGGACATGGACAGAGGACTCAGGACATGGACACAGGACAAGGACATGGACAGAGGACACTGACACAGGACATGCACAGAGGACACAGGACACGGACACAGGACATGGACAGAGGACAGGACACAGACACAGGACATAGACAGAGGACACAGAACATGGACACTGGACACGGACACAGGACACAGACAGAGGACACAGGACACGGACACAGGACATGGACAGAGGACACAGGACACAGACACAGGACATGGACACTGGACACGGACACAGGACATGGACAGAGGACACCGGACACAGACACAGGATATGGACACTTGACACAGACACAGGACATGGACAGAGGACACAGGACATGGACAGAGGACACAGGACACGGACACAGGACATGGACAGAGGACACAGACACATGGACACTGGACACGGACACAGAACATGGACAAAGAATACAGGACACGGACACAGAACATTGACACTGGACACAGACACAGGACACAGACAGAGGACACAGGACATGGACACAGGACATGGGCAGAGGACACAGGACACGGACACAGGACATGGACAGAGGACACAGGACACAGACACAGGACATGGACACTGGACACGGACACAGGACATGGACAGAGGACACAGGACACAGACACAGAACATGGACACTGGACAAGGACACAGGACACGGACAGAGGACACAGGACATGGACACAAGACATGGACAGAGGACACAGGACACGGACACAGGACATGGACAGAGGACACAGGACATGGACACAGGACAATGACAGAGGACACAGGACTCGGACACAGGACATGGACAGAGGACACAGGACACAGGACATGGACACTGGACACGGACACAGGACAAGGACAGAGGACACAGGACACGGACACAGAACATGGACACTGGACACGGACACAGGACACGGACAGAGGACACGGACACAGGACATGGACAGAGGACACATGACACGGACACAGGACATGGACAGAGGACACAGGACACAGACACAGGACATGGACACTGGACATGGACAGAGGACACAGGACACGGACACAGGACATGGACACTGGACACGGACACAGGAAAAGGACCGAGGACACAGGACACGGACACAGGACATGGACAGAGGACTCAGGACACGGACACAGGACATGGACATGGACAGAGGACACTGACACAGGACACTTACACAGGACATGCACAGAGGACAGGACACAGACATAGGACATGGACAGAGGACACAGAACATGGACACTGGACACCGACACAGGACACGGACAGAGGACACAGGACACGGACAGTGGACACAGGACACAGACACAGGACATGGACACTGGACACGGACACAGGACATGGACAGAGGACATGGACACTGGACACAGACACAGGACATGGACAGAGGACAGAGGACACGGACACAGAAAATGGACACTGGACACGTATGCAGGACATGGACAGAGGACTCAGGACACGGACACAGAACATGGAAACTGGACACGGAAACAGGACATGGACAGAGGACACAGGACACTGACACAGAACATGGACACTGGACACAGGACACGGACAGAGGACACAGGACACGGACACAGGACTCAGGACACGGACACAGGACATGGACAGAGGACACTGACACAGGACACAGGACATGGACACAGGACACGGACAGAACATGGACACTGGACACGGACACAGGACACGGACAGAGGACACAGGACACGGACACAGGACATGGACAGAGGACACTGACACCGGACATGGACACAGGACATGGAAAGAGGACACAGGACACGGACACAGGACATGGAAAGAGGACACAGGACACAGACACAGGACATTGACACTGGACACGGACACAGGACATGGACAGAGGACACAGGACATGGACACTGGACATAGACACAGGACATGGAAAGAGGACACAGGACACAGACACAGGACATGGACAGAGGACACGGACACAGGACATGGACAGAGGACACAGGACACAGACACAGGACATGGACACTGGACACAGATACAGGACATGGACAGAGAACACAGGACACGAATACAGAACATGGACACTGGACACGGACACAGGACACGGACAGAGGACACAGGACATGGACATAGACAGAGGACACAGGACACGGACACAGGACATGGACAGAGGACACAGGACACAGACACAGGACATGGACACTGGACACAGACACAGGACATGGACAGAGGACAGAGGACACGGACACAGAAAATGGACACTGGACACGGATGCAGGACATGGACAGAGGACACAGGACACGGACACAGAACATGGAAACTGGACACGGAAACAGGACATGGACAGAGGACACAGGACACTGACACAGAACATGGACACTGGACACAGGACACGGACAGAGGACACAGGACACGGACACAGGACTCAGGACATGAACACAGGACATGGACAGAGGACACTGACACAGGACACAGGATATGGACACAGGACACGGACACAGAACATGGACACTGGACACGGACACAGGACACGGACAGAGGACACAGGACATGGACATAGACAGAGGACACAGGACACGGACACAGGACATGGACAGAGGACACAGGACACAGACACAGGACATGGACACAGGACATGGACACAGGATATGGACAGAGGACACAGACACAGGACATGGACACTGGACACGGACACAGGACATGGACAGAGGACACAGGACACGGACACAGAACATGGACACTGGACACGGACACAGGACATGGACAGAGGACACAGGACACGGACACAGAACATGGACACTGGACACTGGACACGGACACAGGACACAGACAGAGGACTCAGGACACGGACACAGGACATGGACATGGACAGAGGACACTGACACAGGACACAGGACACAGGACATGGACAGAGGACACAGGACGCGGACAGAGAACATGGACACAGGACATGGACAGAGAACATGGACACAGGACATGGACATAGAACATGGACACAGGACATGGACAGAGGACACAGGACACGCACACAGAACATGGACTCAGGACACGGACACAGGACATGGACGAGGACACTGACAAAGGACACAGGACATGGACACAGGACACGGACACAGAACATGGACACTGGACACGGACACAGGACGCGGAGAGAGGACACAGGACATAGACATAGACAGAGGACACAGGACACGGACACAGGACATGGACAGAGGACACAGGACACAGACACAGGACATGGACACTGGACACGGACACAGGACATGGACAGAGGACACAGGACACAGAACATGGACACTGGACAAGGACACAGGACACGGACAGAGGACACAGGACATGGACACAAGACATGGACAGAGGACACAGGACACGGACACAGGACATGGACAGAGGACACAGGACATGGACACAGGACAATGACAGAGGACACAGGACTCGGACACAGGACATGGACAGAGGACACAGGACACAGGACATGGACACTGGACACGGACACAGGACAAGGACAGAGGACACAGGACACGGACACAGAACATGGACACTGGACACGGACACAGGACACGGACAGAGGACATGGACACAGGACATGGACAGAGGACACATGACACGGACACAGGACATGGACAGAGGACACAGGACACAGACACAGGACATGGACACTGGACATGGACAGAGGACACAGGACACGGACACAGGACATGGACACTGGACACGGACACAGGAAAAGGACCGAGGACACAGGACACGGACACAGGACATGGACAGAGGACTCAGGACACGGACACAGGACATGGACATGGACAGAGGACACTGACACAGGACACTTACACAGGACATGCACAGAGGACAGGACACAGACATAGGACATGGACAGAGGACACAGAACATGGACACTGGACACCGACACAGGACACGGACAGAGGACACAGGACACGGACAGTGGACACAGGACACAGACACAGGACATGGACACTGGACACGGACACAGGACATGGACAGAGGACATGGACACTGGACACAGACACAGGACATGGACAGAGGACAGAGGACACGGACACAGAAAATGGACACTGGACACGTATGCAGGACATGGACAGAGGACTCAGGACACGGACACAGAACATGGAAACTGGACACGGAAACAGGACATGGACAGAGGACACAGGACACTGACACAGAACATGGACACTGGACACAGGACACGGACAGAGGACACAGGACACGGACACAGGACTCAGGACACGGACACAGGACATGGACAGAGGACACTGACACAGGACACAGGACATGGACACAGGACACGGACAGAACATGGACACTGGACACGGACACAGGACACGGACAGAGGACACAGGACACGGACACAGGACATGGACAGAGGACACTGACACCGGACATGGACACAGGACATGGAAAGAGGACACAGGACACGGACACAGGACATGGAAAGAGGACACAGGACACAGACACAGGACATTGACACTGGACACGGACACAGGACATGGACAGAGGACACAGGACATGGACACTGGACATAGACACAGGACATGGAAAGAGGACACAGGACACAGACACAGGACATGGACAGAGGACACGGACACAGGACATGGACAGAGGACACAGGACACAGACACAGGACATGGACACTGGACACAGATACAGGACATGGACAGAGAACACAGGACACGAATACAGAACATGGACACTGGACACGGACACAGGACACGGACAGAGGACACAGGACATGGACATAGACAGAGGACACAGGACACGGACACAGGACATGGACAGAGGACACAGGACACAGACACAGGACATGGACACTGGACACAGACACAGGACATGGACAGAGGACAGAGGACACGGACACAGAAAATGGACACTGGACACGGATGCAGGACATGGACAGAGGACACAGGACACGGACACAGAACATGGAAACTGGACACGGAAACAGGACATGGACAGAGGACACAGGACACTGACACAGAACATGGACACTGGACACAGGACACGGACAGAGGACACAGGACACGGACACAGGACTCAGGACATGAACACAGGACATGGACAGAGGACACTGACACAGGACACAGGATATGGACACAGGACACGGACACAGAACATGGACACTGGACACGGACACAGGACACGGACAGAGGACACAGGACATGGACATAGACAGAGGACACAGGACACGGACACAGGACATGGACAGAGGACACAGGACACAGACACAGGACATGGACACAGGACACGGACACAGGATATGGACAGAGGACACAGACACAGGACATGGACACTGGACACGGACACAGGACATGGACAGAGGACACAGGACACGGACACAGAACATGGACACTGGACACGGACACAGGACATGGACAGAGGACACAGGACACGGACACAGAACATGGACACTGGACACTGGACACGGACACAGGACACAGACAGAGGACTCAGGACACGGACACAGGACATGGACATGGACAGAGGACACTGACACAGGACATGGACAGAGGACACAGGACGCGGACAGAGAACATGGACACAGGACATGGACAGAGAACATGGACACAGGACATGGACATAGAACATGGACACAGGACATGGACAGAGGACACAGGACACGCACACAGAACATGGACTCAGGACACGGACACAGGACATGGACGAGGACACTGACAAAGGACACAGGACATGGACACAGGACACGGACACAGAACATGGACACTGGACACGGACACAGGACGCGGAGAGAGGACACAGGACATAGACATAGACAGAGGACACAGGACACGGACACAGGACATGGACAGAGGACACAGGACACAGACAGAGGACATGGACACAGGACACGGACACAGGACATGGACAGAGGACACAGGACACAGACAGAGGACATGGACACAGGACACGGACACAGGACATGGACAGAGGACACAGGACACAGACACAGGACATGGACACTGGACACGGACACAGGACATGGACAGAGGACACAAGACATGGACACAGAACATGGACACTGGACACGGACACAGGACATGGACAGAGGACACAGGACACGGACACAGAACATGGACACTGGACACTGGACACGGACACAGGACACGGACAGAAGACTCAGGACACTGACACAGGACATGGACAGAGGACACAGGACGCGGACAGAGAACATGGACACAGGACATGGACAGAGAACATGGACACAGGACATGGACAGAGAACATGGACACAGGACATGGACAGAGGACACAGGACACGGAAACAGAACATGGACACTGGACACGGACACAGGACATGGACACAGGACCTGGACAGAGGACACAGGACATGGACACAGGACATGGACAGAGGACATAGGACACGGATACAGGACATGGACAGAGGACACAGGACACGGACAGAGAACATGGACACAGGACATGGAAAGTGAACATGGACACATGACATGGACAGAAAACATGGACAGAGGACACAGGACACGGACACAGGACATGGAAAGAGGACACAGGACACAGGACATGGACGGAGAACACAGGACACAGACACAGGACACGGACACAGGACATGGACACAGGACACAGGACACGGACACAGGACATGGACAGAGGACACTGACACAGGACACAGACACAGGACATGGACAGAGGACTCAGGACACGGACACAGGACATGGACAGAGGACACAGGACATGGACACAGGACACGGACACAACGCACACAGGACATGGACAGAGAACATGGACACAGGACATGGACAGAGGACACAGGACACGGACACAGGACATGGAAAGAGGACACAGGACACAGGACATGGACAGAGAACACAGGACACAGACACAGGACACGGACACAGGACATGGACAGAGGACACAGGACACGGACACAGAACCTGGACACTGGACACGGACACAGGACACGGACAGAGCACACAGGACACGGAAACAGGACACGGACAGAGGACACAGGACACAGACACAGGACATGGACAGAATACACAGGACACAGACACAGGACATGGACACGGACACAGGACATGGACAGAGGACACATGACACGGACACAGGACATGGACAGAGGACACAGGACACAGGACACAGACACAGGACATGGACACTGGACATGGACAGAGGACTCAGGACACGGACACAGGACAAGGACATGGACAGAGGACACTGACACAGGACACGGACACAGGACATGCACAGAGGACACAGGACACGGACACAGGACATGGACAGAGGACAGGACACAGACACAGGACATAGACAGAGGACACAGAACATGGACACTGGACACGGACACAGGACACAGACAGAGGACACAGGACACGGACACAGGACATGGACAGAGGACACAGGACTCAGACACAGGACATGGACACTGGACACGGACACAGGACATGGACAGAGGACACAGGACACAGACACAGGATATGGACACTTGACACAGACACAGACACAGGACATGGACAGAGGACACAGGACATGGACAGAGGACACAGGACACGGACACAGGACAAGGACAGAGGACACAGACACAGGACATGGACACTGGACACGGACACAGAACATGAAAAAAAATACAGGACACGGACACAGAACATTGACACTGGACACAGACACAGGACACAGACATAGGACACAGGACATGGACACAGGACATGGACAGAGGACACAGGACACGGACACAGGACATGGACACTGGACACGGACACAGGACATGGACAGAGGACACAGGACACAGACACAGAACATGGACACTGGACAAGGACACAGGACACGGACAGAGGACACAGGATATGGACACAGGACATGGACAGAGAACACAGGACACGGACACAGGACATGGACAGAGGACACAGGACATGGACACAGGACAATGACAGAGGACACGGACACAGGACATGGACAGAGGACACAGGACATGGACACTGGACACGGACACAGGACAAGGACAGAGGACACAGGACACGGACACAGAACATGGACACTGGACACGGACACAGGACACAGACAGAGGACACGGACACAGGACATGGACAGAGGACACATGACACGGACACAGGACATGGACAGAGGACACAGGACACAGACACAGGACATGGACATGGACAGAGGACACAGGACACGGACACAGGACATGGACACTGGACATGGACACAGGAAAAGGACCGAGGACACAGGACACGGACACAGGACATGGACAGAGGACTCAGGACACGGACACAGGACATGGACATGGACAGAGGACACTGACACAGGACACTTACACAGGACATGCACAGAGGACAGGACACAGACACAGGACATGGACAGAGGACACAGAACATGGACACTGGACACCGACACAGGACACGGACAGAGGACACAGGACACGGACACAGGACATGGACAGTGGACACAGGACACAGACACAGGACATGGACACTGGACACGGACACAGGACATGGACAGAGGACACAGGACACAGACAAAGGACATGGACACTGGACACAGACACAGGACATGGACAGAGGACAGAGGACACGGACACAGAAAATGGACACTGGACACGGATGCAGGACATGGACAGAGGACACAGGACACGGACACAGAACATGGAAACTGGACACGGAAACAGAACATGGACAGAGGACACAGGACACTGACACAGAACATGGATACTGGACACAGGACACGGACAGAGGACATGGACACAGGACTCAGGACACGGACACAGGACATGGACAGAGGACACTGACACAGGACACAGGACATGGACACAGGACACGGACAGAACATGGACACTGGACACGGACACAGGACACGGACAGAGGACACAGGACACGGACACAGGACATGGACAGAGGACACTGACACCGGACATGGACACAGGACATGGAAGGAGGACACAGGACACGGACACAGGACATGGAAAGCGGACACAGGACACAGACACAAGACATGGACAGAGGACTCAGGACACGGACACAGGACATGGACATGGACAGAGGACACTGACACAGAACACTTACACAGGACATGCACAGAGGACAGGACACAGACACAGGACATGGACAGAGGACACAGAACATGGACACTGGACACCGACACAGGACACGGACAGAGGACACAGGACACGGACACAGGACATGGACAGTGGACACAGGACACAGACACAGGACACGGACAGAACATGGACACTGGACACGGACACAGGACACGGACAGAGGACACAGGACACGGACACAGGACATGGACAGAGGACACTGACACCGGACATGGACACAGGACATGGAAAGAGGACACAGGACACGGACACAGGACATGGAAAGCGGACACAGGACACAGACACAGGACATTGACACTGGACACGGACACAGGACATGGACAGAGGACACAGGACATGGACACTGGACATAGACACAGGACATGGAAAGAGGACACAGGACACAGACACAGGACATGGACAGAGGACACAGACACAGGACATGGACAGAGGACACAGGACACAGACACAGGACATGGACACTGGACACAGATACAGGACATGGACAGAGAAAACAGGACACGAATACAGAACATGGACACTGGACACAGACACAGGACACGGACAGAGGACACAGGACATGGACATAGACAGAGGACACAGGACACGGACACAGGACATGGACAGAGGACACAGGAGAGAGACACAGGACATGGACACTGGACACAGACACAGGACATGGACAGAGGACAGAGGACACGGACACAGAAAATGGACACTGGACACGGATGCAGGACATGGACAGAGGACACGGACACAGAACATGGAAACTGGACACGGAAACAGGACATGGACAGAGGAGACAGGACACTGACACAGAACATGGACACTGGACACAGATACAGGACATGGACAGAGAAAACAGGACACGAATACAGAACATGGACACTGGACACAGACACAGGACACGGACAGAGGACACAGGACATGGACATAGACAGAGGACACAGGACACGGACACAGGACATGGACAGAGGACACAGGACACAGACACAGGACATGGACACTGGACACAGACACAGGACATGGACAGAGGACAGAGGACACGGACACAGAAAATGGACACTGGACACGGATGCAGGACATGGACAGAGGACACAGGACACGGACACAGAACATGGAAACTGGACATGGACACAGGACATGGACAGAGGACACTGACACAGGACACAGGATATGGACACAGGACACGGACACAGAACATGGACACTGGACACGGACACAGGACACGGACAGAGGACACAGGACATGGACATAGACAGAGGACACAGGACACGGACACAGGACATGGACAGAGGACACAGGACACAGACACAGGACATGGACACAGGACACGGACACAGGACATGGACAGAGGACACAGACACAGGACATGGACACTGGACACGGACACAGGACATGGACAGAGGACACAGGACACGGACACAGAACATGGACACTGGACACGGACACAGGACATGGACAGAGGACACAGGACACGGACACAGAACATGGACACTGGACACTGGACACGGACACAGGACACAGACAAAGGACTCAGGACACGGACACAGGACATGGACATGGACAGAGGACACTGACACAGGACACAGGACATGGACAGAGGACACAGGACGCGGACAGAGAACATGGACACAGGACATGGACAGAGAACATGGACACAGGACATGGACATAGAACATGGACACAGGACATGGACAGAGGACACAGGACACGCACACAGAACATGGACTCAGGACACGGACATAGGACATGGACAGAGGACACAGGACACGCACACAGAACATGGACTCAGGACACGGACACAGGACATGGACAGAGGACACTGACAAAGGACACAGGACATGGACACAGGACACGGACACAGAACATGGACACTGGACACGGACACAGAACATGGACACTGGACACGGACACAGGACGCGGACAGAGGACACAGGACATAGACATAGACAGAGGACACAGGACACGGACACAGGACATGGACAGAGGACACAGGACACAGAGGACATGGACACAGGACACGGACACAGGACATGGACAGAGGACACAGGACACAGACACAGGACATGGACACTGGACACGGACACAGGACATGGACAGAGGACACAAGACATGGACACAAAACATGGACACTGGACACGGACACAGGACATGGACAGAGGACACAGGACACAGACACAGAACATGGACACTGGACACTGGACACGGACACAGGACACGGACAGAGGACTCAGGACACGGACACAGGACATGGACATGGACAGAGGACACTGACACAGGACATGGACAGAGGACACAGGACGCAGACAGAGAACATGGACACAGGAGATGGACAGAGAACATGGACACAGGACATGGACAGAGAACATGGACACAGGACATGGACAGAGGACACAGGACACGGACACAGAACATGGACACTGGACACGGACACAGGACATGGACACAGGACCTGGACAGAGGACACCGGACATGGACACAGGACATGGACAGAGGACACAGGACACGGATACAGGACATGGACAGAGGACACAGGACACGGACAGAGAACATGGACACAGGACATGGAAAGTGAACATGGACACATGACATGGACAGAGGACACAGGACACGGACACTGGACATGGAAAGAGGACACAGGACACAGGACATGGACGGAGAACACAGGACACAGACACAGGACACGGACACAGGACATGGACACAGGACACAGGACAGGGACACAGAACATGGACACTGGACACGTACACAGGACATGGACACAGGACATGGACAGAGGACATAGGACACGGACACAGGACATGGACAGAGGACTCAGGACACGGACACAGGACATGGACAGAGGACACAGGACATGGACACAGGACATGGACAGAGGACACAGGACATGGACACAGGACATGGACAGAGGACACAGGACACGGACACAGGACATGGACAGAGGACACGGACAGAGGACACTGACCGAGACAGAGGACACTGACATAGGACACGGACACAGGACATGGACAGAGGACTCAGGACACGGACACAGGACATGGACAGAGGACACAGGACATGGACACAGGACATGGACAGAGGACACAGGACACGGACACAGGACATGGACAGAGGACACGGACAGAGGACACTGACCGAGACAGAGGACGTGGACAGAGGACACGGACACAACGCACACAGGACATGGACAGAGAACATGGACACAGGACATGGACAGAGGACACAGGACACGGACACAGGACATGGAAAGAGGACACAGGACATGGACACAGGACACGGACAGAGCACACAGGACACGGAAACAGGACACGGACAGAGGACACAGGACACAGACACAGGACATGGACAGAATACACAGGACACAGACACAGGACATGGACACGGACACAGGACATGGACAGAGGACACATGACACGGACACAAGACATGGACAGAGGACACAGGACACAGGACACAGACACAGGACATGGACACTGGACATGGACAGAGGACTCAGGACACGGACACAGGACAAGGACATGGACAGAGGACACTGACACAGGACACGGACACAGGACATGCACAGAGGACACAGGACACGGACACAGGACATGGACAGAGGACAGGACACAGACACAGGACATAGACAGAGGACACAGAACATGGACACTGGACACGGACACAGGACACAGACAGAGGACACAGGACACGGACACAGGACATGGACAGAGGACACAGGACTCAGACACAGGACATGGACACTGGACACGGACAAAAGACATGGACAGAGGACACAGGACACAGACACAGGATATGGACACTTGACACAGACACAGGACATGGACAGAGGACACAGGACACGGACACAGGAAATGGACAGAGGACACAGACACAGGACATGGACACTGGACACGGACACAGAACATGGACATAGAATACAGGACCTGGACACAGAACATTGACACTGGACACAGACACAGGACACAGACATAGGACACAGGACATGGACACAGGACATGGACAGAGGACACAGGACACGGACACAGGACACAGACAGAGGACACAGGACACAGACACAGGACATGGACACTGGACACGGACACAGGACATGGACAGAGGACACCGGACACAGACACAGACGATGGACACTGGACAAGGACACAGGACACGGACAGAGGACACAGGACATGGACACAGGACATGGACAGAGGACACAGGACATGGACACAGGACAATGACAGAGGACACAGGACACGGACACAGGACATGGACAGAGGACACAGGACATGGACACTGGACACGGACACAGGACATGGACACTGGACACGGACACAGGACAAGGACAGAGGACACAGGACACGGACACAGAACATGGACACTGGACACGGACACAGGACACAGACAGAGGACACGGACACAGGACATGGACAGAGGACACATGACACGGACACAGGACATGGACAGAGGACACAGGACACAGACACAGGACATGGACATGGACAGAGGACACAGGACACGGACACAGGACATGGACACTGGACACGCACACAGGAAAAGGACCGAGGACACAGGACACGGACACAGGACATGGACAGAGGACTCAGGACACGGACACAGGACATGGACATGGACAGAGGACACTAACACAGGACACTTACACAGGACATGCACAGAGGACAGGACACAGACACAGGACATGGACAGAGGACACAGAACATGGACACTGGACACCGACACAGGACACGGACAGAGGACACAGGACACAGGACATGGACAGTGGACACAGGGCACAGACACAGGACATGGACACTGGACACGGACACAGGACATGGACAGAGGACACAGGACACAGACAAAGGACATGGACACTGGACACAGACACAGGACATGGACAGAGGACAGAGGACACGGACACAGAAAATGGACACTGGACACGGATGCAGGACATGGACAGAGGACACAGGACACGGACACAGAACATGGAAACTGGACACGGAAACAGAACATGGACAGAGGACACAGGACACTGACACAGAACATGGACACTGGACACAGGACACAGACAGAGGACACAGGACACGGACACAGGACTCAGGACACGGACACAGGACATGGACAGAGGACACTGACACAGGACACAGGACATGGACACAGAACACGGACAAAGAACATGGACACTGGACACGGACCCAGGACACGGACAGAGGACACAGGACATGGACATAGACAGAGGACACAGGATACGGACACAGGACATGGACAGAGGACACAGACACAGGACATGGACACTGGACACGGACACAGGACATGGACAGAGGACACAGGACACGGACACAGAACATGGACACTGGACACAGACACAGGACATGGACAGAGGACACAGGACACGGACACAGAACATGGACACTGGACACTGGACACAGGACACAGACAGAGGACTCAGGACATGGACACAGGACATGGACATGGACAGAGGACACTGACACAGGACACAGGACATGGACAGAGGACACAGGACGCGGACAGAGAACATGGACACAGGACATGGACAGAGAACATGGACACAGGACATTTACATAGAACATGGACACAGGACATGGACAGAGGACACAGGACACGCACACAGAACATGGACTCAGGACATGGACACAGGACATGGACAGAGGACACTGACAAAGGACACAGGACATGGACACAGGACACGGACACAGAACATGGACACTGGACACGGACAGAGAACACAGGACATGGACATAGACAGAGGACACAGGACACGGACACAGGACATGGACAGAGGACACAGGACACAGACACAGGACATGGACACAGGACACGGACACAGGACATGGACAGAGGACACAGGACACAGACACAGGACATGGACACTGGACACGGACACAGGACATGGACAGAGGACACAAGACATGGACACAGAACATGGACACTGGACACGGACACAGGACATGGACAGAGGACACAGGACACGGACACAGAACATGGACACTGGACACGGACACAGGACACGGACAGAGGACTCAGGACACGGACACAGGACATGGACATGGACAGAGGACACTGACACAGGACATGGACAGAGGACACAGGACGCGGACAGAGAACATGGACACAGGACATGGACAGAGAACATGGACACAGGACATGGACAGAGAACATGGACACAGGACATGGACAGAGGACACAGGACAGGGACACAGAACATGAACACTGGACACGGACACAGGTCATGGACACAGGATCTGGACAGAGGACACAGGACATGGACACAGGACATGGACAGAGGACACAGGACACGGATACAGGACATGGACAGAGGACACAGGACACGGACAGAGAACATGGACACAGGACATGGAAAGAGAACATGGACACATGACATGGACAGAAAACATGGACACAGGACATGGACAGAGAACATGGACACAGGACATGGACACAGGACACAGGACAGGGACACCGAACATGGACACTGGACACGTACACAGGACATGGACACAGGACATGGACAGAGGACATAGGACACGGACACAGGACATGGACAGAGGACACTGACACAGGACACGGACACAGGACACGGACAGAGGACTCAGGACACGGACACAGGACATGGACAGAGGACACAGGACATGGACACAGGACATGGACAGAGGACACAGGACACGGACACAGGACATGGACACAGGACATGGACAGCGGACACGGACAGAGGACACTGACCGAGACAGAAGACGTGGACAGAGGACACGGACACAACGCACACAGGACATGGACAGAGAACATGGACACAGGACATGGACAGAGGACACAGGATACGGACACAGGACACGGACACAGGACATGGACAGAGGACACAGGACACGGACACAGTACCTGAACACTGGACACGGACACAGGACACGGACAGAGCACACAGGACACGGACACAGGACACGGACAGAGGACACAGGACACAGACACAGGACATGGACAGAATACACAGGACACAGACACAGGACATGGACACGGACACAGGACATGGACAGAGGACACATGACACGGACAAGGACAGAGGACACAGGACACAGACACAGGACATGGACACTGGACATGGACAGAGGACTCAGGACACGGACACAGGACAAGGACAGAGGACACTGACACAGGACACGGACACAGGACATGCACAGAGGACACAGGACACGGACACAGGACATGGACAGAGGACAGGACACAGACACAGGACATAGACAGAGGACACAGAACATGGACACTGGACACGGACACAGGACACAGACAGAGGACACAGGACATGGACACAGGACATGGACAGAGGACACAGGACACAGACACAGGACATGGACACTGGATACGGACACAGGACATGGACAGAGGACACAGGACACAGACAGGATATGGACACTTGACACAGACACAGGACATGGACAGAGGACACAGGACATGGACAGAGGACACAGGACACGGACACAGGACATGGACAGAGGACACAGACAGAGGACATGGACACTGGACACGGACACAGAACATGGACAAAGAATACAGGACACGGACACAGAACATTGACACTGGACACAGACACAGGACACAGACAGAGGACACAGGACATGGACACAGGACATGGACAGAGGACACAGGACACGGACACAGGACATGGACAGAGGACACAGGACACAGACACAGGACATGGACACTGGACACGGACACAGGACATGGACAGAGGACACAGGACACAGACACAGAACATGGACACTGGACAAGGACACAGGACACGGACAGAGGACACAGGACATGGACAGAGGACACAGGACACGGACACAGGACATGGACAGAGGACACAGGACATGGACACAGGACAATGACAGAGGACACAGGACACGGACACAGGACATGGACAGAGGACACAGGACACAGACACAGGACATGGACACTGGACACAGACACAGGACAAGGACAGAGGACACAGGACACGGACACAGAACATGGACACTGGACACGGACACAGGACACGGACAGAGGACACGGACACAGGACATGGACAGAGGACACATGACACGGACACAAGACATGGACAGAGGACACAGGACACAGACACAGGACATGGACACTGGACATGGACAGAGGACACAGGACACGGACACAGGACATGGACACTGGACACGGACACAGGAAAAGGACCGAGGACACAGGACACGGACACAGGACATGGACAGAGGACTCAGGACACGGACACAGGACATGGACATGGACAGAGGACACTGACACAGGACACTTACACAGGACATGCACAGAGGATAGGACACAGACACAGGACATGGACAGAGGACACAGAACATGGACACTGGACACCGACACAGGACACGGACAGAGGACACAGGACACGGACACAGGACATGGACAGAGGACACAGACACAGGACATGGACACTGGACACGGACATGGACAGAGGACACAGGACACAGACACAGAACATGGACACTGGACAAGGACACAGGACACGGAAAGAGGACACAGGACATGGACAGAGGACACAGGACACGGACACAGGACACGGACAGAGGACATGGACACAGGACACAGGACACGGACACAGGACATGGACAGAGGACACAGGACATGGACACTGGACACGGACACAGGACAAGGACAGAGGACACAGGACACAGACACAAAACATGGACACTGGACACGGACACAGGACACGGACAGAGGACACGGACACAGGACATGGACAGAGGAAACATGACACGGACACAGGACATGGACAGAGGACACAGGACACAGACACAGGACATGGACACTGGACATGGACAGAGGACACAGGACACGGAAACAGGACATGGACACTGGACACGGACACAGGACAAGGAAATAGGACACAGGACACGGACACAGGACATAGACAGAGGACTCAGGACATGGACACAGGACATGGACAGAGGACACTGACACAGGACACTTACACAGGACATGCACAGAGGACAGGACACAGACACAGGACATGGACAGAGGACACAGAACATGGACACTGGACACCGACACAGGACACGGACAGAGGACACAGGACTCGGACACAGGACATGGACAGTGGACACAGGACACAGACACAGGACATGGACACTGGACACGGACACAGGACATGGACAGAGGAAACATGACACGGACACAGGACATGGACAGAGGACACAGGACACAGACACAGGACATGGACACTGGACATGGACAGAGGACACAGGACACGGACACAGGACATGGACACTGGACACGGACACAGGAAAAGGACCGAGGACACAGGACACGGACACAGGACATGGACAGAGGACTCAGGACACGGACACAGGACATGGACATGGACAGAGGACACTGACACAGGACACTTACACAGGACATGCACAGAGGATAGGACACAGACACAGGACATGGACAGAGGACACAGAACATGGACACTGGACACCGACACAGGACACGGACAGAGGACACAGGACACGGACACAGGACACGGACAGAGGACACAGACACAGGACATGGACACTGGACACGGACATGGACAGAGGACACAGGACACAGACACAGAACATGGACACTGGACAAGGACACAGGACACGGAAAGAGGACACAGGACATGGACAGAGGACACAGGACACGGACACAGGACACGGACAGAGGACATGGACACAGGACACAGGACACGGACACAGGACATGGACAGAGGACACAGGACATGGACACTGGACACGGACACAGGACAAGGACAGAGGACACAGGACACAGACACAAAACATGGACACTGGACACGGACACAGGACACGGACAGAGGACACGGACACAGGACATGGACAGAGGAAACATGACACGGACACAGGACATGGACAGAGGACACAGGACACAGACACAGGACATGGACACTGGACATGGACAGAGGACACAGGACACGGAAACAGGACATGGACACTGGACACGGACACAGGACAAGGAAAGAGGACACAGGACACGGACACAGGACATAGACAGAGGACTCAGGACATGGACACAGGACATGGACAGAGGACACTGACACAGGACACTTACACAGGACATGCACAGAGGACAGGACACAGACACAGGACATGGACAGAGGACACAGAACATGGACACTGGACACCGACACAGGACACGGACAGAGGACACAGGACTCGGACACAGGACATGGACAGTGGACACAGGACACAGACACAGGACATGGACACTGGACACGGACACAGGACATGGACAGAGGACACAGGACACAGACAAAGGACATGGACACTGGACACAGACACAGGACATGGACAGAGGACACAGGACATGGACAGAGGACACAGGACACTGACACAGGACATGGACAGAGGACACAGGACATGGACACTGGACACAGGACACAGACACAGAACATGGACACTGGACACGGACACAGGACACAGACAGAGGACACAGGACATGGACACAGGACATGGACAGAGGACACAGGACATGGACACAGGACATGGACAGAGGACACAGGACACGGACACAGGACATGGACAGAGGACACAGGACACAGACACAGGACATGGACACTGGACACGGACACAGGACATGGACAGAGGACACAGGACACAGACACAGAACATGGACACTGGACACGGACACAGGACACAGACAGAGGACACAGGACATGGACACAGGACATGGACAGAGGACACAGGACACGGACACAGGACATGGACAAAGGACACAGGACATGGACACTGGACACGGACACAGGACATGGACAGAGGACACAGGACACGGACACAGAACATGGACACTAGACACGGACACAGGACACGGACAGAAGACACAGGACATGGACACTGGACACGGACACAGGACATGGACAGAGGACACAGGACACGGACACAGAACATGGACACTAGACACGGACACAGGACACGGACAGAGGACACGGACACAGAACATTGACACTGGACACGGACACAGGACACAGACAGAGGACACAGGACATGGACACAGGACATGGACAGAGGACACAGGACACGGACACAGGACATGGACAGAGGACACAGGACACAGACACAGGACATGGACACTGGACACGGACACAGGACATGGAAAGAGGACACAGGACACAGACACAGAACATGGACACTGGACACGGACACAGGACACAGACAGAGGACACAGGACATGGACACAGGACATGGACAGAGGACACAGGACACGGACACAGGACATGGACAAAGGACACAGGACATGGACACTGGACACGGACACAGGACATGGACAGAGGACACAGGACACGGACACAGAACATGGACACTAGACACGGACACGGACAGAGGACACAGGACACAGGACATGGACAGAGGACTCAGGACACGGACACAGGACATGGACAGAGGACATGGACACAGGACATGGACAGAGAACATGGACACAGGACATGGACAGAGGACACAGGACATGGACACAGAACATGGACACTGGACACAGGATATGGACAGAGGACACAGGACTGGGACACAGGACATGGACAGAGGACACAGGACACAGACACAGGACACGAACAGAGGACACTGACACAGGACACAGACAGAGGACATGGACAGAGGACTCAGGACACGGACACAGGACATGGACAGAGGACACAGGACACAGGACACGGACAGAGAACATGGACACGGACACAGAACATGGACACTGGACACGGACACAGGACATGGACACAGGACATGGACAGAGGACACAGGACATGGACACAGGACATGGACAGAGGACACAGGACATGGACAGAGGACACTGACACAGGACACGGACACAGGACATAAACAGAGGACACAGGACACGGACAGAGAACATGGACACAGGACATGGACAGAAGACTCAGGACACGGACACAGGACATGGACAGAGGACACAGGACACAGGACACTGACATAGGACACGGACACAGGACATGGACAGAGGACTCAGGATACGGACACAGGACATGGACAGAGGACACAGGACATGGACAGAGAACATGGACACAGGACATGGACAGAGGACACAGGACACGGACCCAGGACATGTACAGAGGACACATTACACAGGACATGGACAGAGGACACAGGACACAGGACATGGACAGAGGACACAGGACACAGGACATGGACAGAGGACACAGGACACAGACATAGGACATGGACAAAGGACACAGGACATGGACAGAGGACACTGACACAGGACACGATCACAGGAAATGGACAGAGGGCTTAGGACTCGGACACAGGACATCGACAGAGGACACAGGACACAGGACACGGACAGAGAACATGGACACAGGACATGGACAGAGGACTCAGGACATGGACACAGGACACAGGACACAGGACACTGACACAGGACACTGACACAGGACATGGACAGAGGACTCAGGACACGGACACAGGACATGGACAGAGGACAGGACACAGACACAGGACATGGACAGAGGACACAGAACATGGACACTGGACACGGACACAGGACACGGACAGAGGACACAGGACACGGACACAGGACATGGACAGAGGACACAGGACACAGACACAGGACATGGACAGAGGACACAGGACACAGACACAGGACATAGACACTGGACACAGACACAGACACAGGACACTGGACACAGACACAGGACATGGACAGAGGACATGGACACAGGACATGGCCAGAGGACATGGACACAGGACATGGACACAGGACATGGACAGAGGACACTGACACAAACAGAGGACATGGACACAGGACATGGACCGAGGACATGGACAGAGGACACTGACAGAGACAGAGGACGTGGACAGAGGACACGGACACAGGACATGGACAGAGGACACAGGACAAGGACACAGGACATGGACATAGGACTCAGGACACGGACACAGGACATAGACAGAGGACACAGGACATGGACACAGGACATGGACACAGGACACAGACAGAGGACACAGGACACAGAAACAGAACCTGGACACTGGACACAGACACAGGACACGGACAGAGCACACAGGACACGGACACAGGACACGAACAGAGGACACAGGACATGGACACAGGACATGGACATCAACAGAGGACACTGACACAGGACACGGACACAGGACAGGACACAGACACAGGACATGGACAGAGGACACAGAACATGTTCACTGGACACGGACACAGGACACGGACAGAGGACACAGGACACGGACACAGGACATGGACAGAGGACACAGGACACAGACACAGAACATGGACATTGGACACGGACACAGGACATGGACAGAATACACAGGACACAGACACAGGACATGGACACTGGACACGGCACAGGACATGGACAGAGGACACAGACACAGGACATGGACACAGGACACAGACACAGGACATGGACAGAGGACACAGGACACGGACACAGAACATGGACACTGGACACGGACACAGGACAAGGACAGAGGACACAGGACACGGACACAGGACATGGACAGAGGACTCAGGACACGGACACAGGACATGGACATGGACAGAGGACACTGACACAGGACACGGACACAGGACAGGACACAGACACAGGACATGGACAGAGGACACAGAACATGTTCACTGGACACAGACACAGGACACGGACAGAGGACACAGGACACGGACACAGGACATGGACAGAGGACACAGGACACAGACACAGAACATGGACATTGGACACGGACACAGGACATGGACAGAGGACACAGGACACAGAACAAAGGACATGGACACTGGACACAGACACAGGACATGGACAGAGGACACAGGACATGGACAGAGGACACAGGACACAGACACAGGACATGGATAGAGGATACAGACACAGGACATGGACACTGGACACGGACAAAGGACATGGACAGAGAACACAGGACACGGACACAGAACATTGACACTGGACACGGACACAGGACACGGACAGAGGACACAGGACATGGACAGAGGACACAGGACACGGACACAGGACATGGACAGAGGACACAGACACAGGACATGGACAGAGGACACAGGACACAGGACATGGACAGAGGACACAGGACACAGGACATGGACAGAGGACACAGGACACAGACACAGGACATGGACAAAGGACACAGGACATGGACAGAGGACACTGACACAGGACACGTTCACAGGAAATGGACAGAGGGCTCAGGACTCGGACACAGGACATCGACAGAGGACACAGGACACGGACAGAGAACATGGACACAGGACATGGACAGAGGACTCAGGACATGGACACAGGACATGGACAGAGGACACAGGACACAGGACACTGACACAGGACACATACACAGGACATGGACAGAGGACTCAGGACACGGACACAGGACATGGACAGAGGACAGGACACAGACACAGGACATGGACAGAGGACACAGAACATGGACACTGGACACGGACACAGGACACGGACAGAGGACACAGGACACGGACACAGGACACAGACACAGGACATGGACACTGGACACAGACACAGGACATGGACAGAGGACACAGGACACAGACACAGGACATGGACACTGGACACAGACACAGACACAGGACACTGGACACAGACACAGGACATGGACAGAGGACATGGACACAGGACATGGCCAGAGGACATGGACACAGGACACAGGACATGGACACAGGACATGGACAGAGGACACTGAAACAAACAGAGGACATGGACACAGGACATGGACAGAGGACATGGACAGAGGACACTGACAGAGACAGAGGACGTGGACAGAGGACACGGACACAGGACATGGACAGAGGACACAGGACACGGACACAGGACATGGACATAGGACTCAGGACACGGACACAGGACATAGACAGAGGACACAGGACACGGACACAGGACATGGACACAGGACACAGACACAGGACATGGACAGAGGACACAGGACACGGACACAGAACCTGGACTCTGGACACAGACACAGGACACGGACAGAGCACTCAGGACACGGACACAGGACACGGACAGAGGACACAGGACACAGACACATGACATGGACAGAATACACAGGACACAGACACAGGACATGGACACTGGACACGGCACAGGACATGGACAGAGGACACAGACACAGGACATGGACAGAGGACACAGGACACGGACACAGAACATGGACACTGGACACGGACACAGGACAAGGGCAGAGGACACAGGACACGGACACAGGACATGGACATGGACAGAGGACACTGACACAGGACACGGACACAGGACAGGACACAGACACAGGACATGGACAGAGGACACAGAACATGTTCACAGGACACGGACACAGGACATGGACAGAGGACACAGGACACAGACACAGAACATGGACATTGGACACGGACACAGGACATGGACAGAGGACACAGGACACAGACACAGGACATGGACACTGGACACAGACACAGGACATGGACAGAGGACACAGGACATGGACAGAGGACACAGGACACAGACACAGGACATGGATAGAGGATACAGACACAGGACATGGACACTGGACACGGACACAGGACATGGACAGAGAACACAGGACACGGACACAGAACATTGACACTGGACACGGACACAGGACACGGACAGAGGACACAGGACAGGGACACAGGACATGGACAGAGGACACAGGACACGGACAAAGGACATGGACAGAGGACACAGACACAGGACATGGACACTGGACACGGACACAGGACATGGACAGAGGACACAGGACACAGACACAGAACATGGACACTGGACACGGACACAGGACACGGACAGAGGACACAGGACATGGACACAGGACATGGACAGAGGACACAGGACACGGACACAGGACATGAACAGAGGACACAGGACACAGACACAGGACATGGACACTGGACACGGACACAGGACATGGACAGAGGACACAGGACACGGACACAGAACATGGACACTGGACACAGACACAGGACACGGACAGAGGACACAGGACACAGACACAGGACATGGACAGAGGACTCAGGACACGGACACAGGACATGGACAGAGGACACTGACACAGGACATGGACACAGGACATGGACAGAGAACATGGACACAGGACATGGACAGAGGACACAGGACATGGACACAGAACATGGACACTGGACACAGGACATGGACAGAGGACACAGGACTGGGACACAGGACATGGACAGAGGACACAGGACACGGACACAGGACACGGACAGAGGACACTGACACAGGACACAGACACAGGACATGGACAGAGGACTCAGGACACGGACACAGGACATGGACAGAGGACACTGACACAGGACACGGACACAGGACATGAACAGAGGACACAGGACACGGACAGAGGACATGGACACAGGACATGGACAGAGGACTCAGGATACGGACACAGGACACAGGACACTGACGTAGGACAGGGGCACAGGACATGGACAGAGGGCTCAGGACACGGACACAGGACATGGACAGAGGACACAGGACACAGGACACGGACAGAGAACATGGACACGGACACAGAACATGGACACTGGACACGGACACAGGACATGGACACAGGACATGGACAGAGGACACAGGACATGGACACAGGACATGGACAGAGGACACAGGACACGGACACAGGACATGGACAGAGGACACTGACACAGGACACGGACACAGGACATAAACAGAGGACACAGGACACGGACAGAGAACATGGACACAGGACATGGACAGAGGACTCAGGACACGGACACAGGACATGGACAGAGGACACAGGACACAGGACACTGACATAGGACACGGACACAGGACATGGACAGAGGACTTAGGACACGGACACAGGACATGGACAGAGGACACAGGACATGGACAGAGAACATGGACACAGGACATGGACAGAGGACACAGGACACGGACCCAGAACATGTACAGAGGACACATTACACAGGACATGGACAGAGGACACAGGACACAGGACATGGACAGAGGACACAGGACACAGGACATGGACAGAGGACACAGGACACAGACACAGGACATGGACAAAGGACACAGGACATGGACAGAGGACACTGACACAGGACACGATCACAGGAAATGGACAGAGGGCTCAGGACTCGGACACAGGACATCGACAGATGACACAGGACACAGGACACGGACAGAGAACATGGACACAGGACATGGACAGAGGACTCAGGACATGGACACAGGACATGGACAGAGGACACAGGACACAGGACACTGACACAGGACACATACACAGGACACCATCCACAGGCTAAGAAACACGGCCGCAACTTTACCGAGCGCCACTCAAAAAAGACTAAAAAAAGAACATTTACTAAGAACCAACCCACAATCAACCAGGAAATGCAAGGAGACACCGATCCAACCGCAACAACTAGCATGCGCCCTGATCAACACCAGATCTGCAGTCAAGCACAGGCTGGAAATCCACGATTTCGTCATCGATAACAACTTAGATTGCCTCTTCATTACAGAAAGCTGGCTAACACCTGACTGCAACACCATCCTAACTGAACTGGTGCCCGAGAACTACAGTATCCTAACCGAGCATAGAATCGGAAAAAAAGGAGGAGGCCTAGCAGTGATCTTCAAATCTCATCTTGGGTTCACCAAACCAAACGCACAGAACTCAGTGCCTTTCATGGAAACACTCTCACTGCACCTCCGAACAACACCTCAAGACACCGTTCACATACTACTATGCTACAGACCACCAGGACCAAAGACCAATCTGCTCACACCGCTCACTGAATTCTTCTCGATGCACACCTTGAAAACCAAAAACCTGCTGGTACTTGGGGATTTTAACCTATGGGCAAACTCGGCCCAAGACCCCACCGCAACTGCCTGCGTCAACCAAATGGAAGAACTTGGCCTTCAACAACTGATAAACTCTCCCACGCATGGTTCAGGACACACCCTAGATCTCATCTTCAAACAGAATATGGACATCAACATATTTGACAACACACCGCTACCATGGACGGACCACCATGCTATCAAATTTAAAATCACCACAAACACCATCCTGCAAAAACAGAAACACGTAACAGCAACACACTGGAATAGATCACAGAAGAAACTTCACTCTGATCTCTTCAAAACTACATTATCGAGCAAAATTCTCTTGCTAAATTCAAACCTCTCAACAGAACAAACGCTCAACTCCCTAAACAATGTATTACTACAAACAGCAGACTTCGTGGCGCCAAAACGTAGAACACTCATCCGCAAAAAAAACTCCAGCTGGTTCAACGGTACTCTCACCCTACTCAAGCAAGAACGTAGAAGAGCTGAAAGAGCATGGAGAAGAAATCCTACCAAGGAAAACCATGCTAACTACAAAGCACTCACGGGGAAATACCACAAGGCAATCTTTAAAGCCAAAAAAGAACATTTCTCAGACACCATCTCTTCCGCCTTAAACCGTCCGCGGGAACTGTTCAAAATAGTGGCTCAGTCTATGAACCCGACCTGCTTAGAGCCCCCAGGAAATGATACTCAAGAATTCTGCAATGAGTTATCAGATTTCTTCATCGACAAAATCGACAACATTCGGAAATCAATCCATCAGAAAACAACGATCACCCTCACTGAACCAAAGCAAAAAGAAGATATCGACACAAACATCACTCAACCACCGAATTTCATTTTGTCCCCAATCACCATAGACACAACCAAAAACATCATCAGAAGCCTTCGAGACAGCACATCACCGAACGACATCATCCCCACTAAACTGCTTAAAGAATGTTCCAACATCTTGGCTCCCATCCTAACACAGCTCATAAATCAATCATTTAAAGAAGGGACTGTGCCAACCTCCCTCAAGCAAGGCATCGTCAAACCTCTGCTAAAGAAAGCCAATCTCCACCCTAAGGACCCTAACTGCCGCAGACCAATAACTAGCCTCAACGCCATCTCCAAGATTATGGAGAAAGCGGTGGTACAACAGCTACAACGCCACCTGGACACACACCAACTCCTGGACCCTCTGCAATCAGGCTTCCGCCCAGGCCATGGCACAGAAACAGCACTTCTCAAAATATGGGATGATGCCCTTGAAGCAGCAGACGACGGAGAACAGAGTCTCCTGGTACTGTTAGACCTTAGCGCAGCATTCGACACAGTAAACCACAACACTTTACTCGTCCGCCTCGCTGAAGTAGCAGGAGCAACAGGTTCTGCTCAAAAATGGTTTACATCCTTCCTAGAGAATCGCTCCCAGACAGTGAAACTAGGTACATTCACCTCGGAAACCCGGGCAGTCTCCTGCGGAGTCCCTCAAGGATCACCCTTGTCACCAGTACTATTCAACATATACATCCGCCCACTTCTCAATATCATCAGGAAAACTGATCTTTGTTTCCACTCATACGCTGACGACACCCAACTCTACCTTCGTATCAACGGACAAAAAGATCATCATCAGCAATTACAGAAATGCCTCTCCTCAATAGACGACTGGATGACCACTAGCTCCCTCAAACTCAACGGATCAAAAACAGAACTTCTTCTCCTACAAGCTAACAAAAATTCCAAAATAAAGACTACATGGACACCTCCCACCATCCTTGGACAGACCATCTCCCCAAGCACCAAAGCCAGGAGTCTCGGAGTCATTTTTGACTCAGGAATGACAATGGATGCACAAATAGGATCAGTGGTGAGCGGATCCCACCATCTCCTCCGCCAACTACGTAGACTCATCCCCTTCATCCCAGAAGAGGACAAAGCGGCAGTTGTGGGAACAATCATCAATTCCCGACTCGACTACGCAAATTCGCTCTACGTAGGACTACCCCAATATCAGCTTGCGCGCTTACAACTCATCCAAAACACGGCGGCAAGACTGTTAACAGGAAAAAAACCCTGGGAATCCATCTCCCCCTCCCTAAAGAGCCTACACTGGCTAACCGTGAAGAAACGGATCACATTCAAGACCCTCTGCCTCACCCACAAATGCGTACAAGGAAACGCCCCACCATATCTCCGCGAGAAAATAAAACACTATACACCGAATCGCAGTCTACGATCAGCTAACCAAAACCTCCTTACCATTCCCAAATACCGCTACAAAGCAAAGGGAGAACGAAGATTCGCAGTCCAAGGACCCCGACTATGGAACGCTCTTCCTACCAACATCCGCATGGAAGAAAACCACCAGGCCTTCAGAAAAAAACTAAAGACCTTCCTTTTCTGAGAAGCTAACATCAGAGAATGCATCCAGCGCCTTGAGGCGATTCAGTTCGCATTTGTAGCGCTTTATAAATCATTCATTCATTCATTCATTCATGGACAGAGGACTCAGGACACGGACACAGGACATGGACAGAGGACAGGACACAGACACAGGACATGGACAGAGGACACAGAACATGGACACTGGACACGGACACAGGACACGGACAGAGGACACAGGACACGGACACAGGACACGGACACAGGACACAGACACAGGACATGGACACTGGACACAGACACAGGACATGGACAGAGGACACAGGACACAGACACAGGACATGGACACTGGACACAGACACAGACACAGGACACTGGACACAGACACAGGACATGGACAGAGGACATGGACACAGGACATGGCCAGAGGACATGGACACAGGACACAGGACATGGACACAGGACATGGACAGAGGACACTGAAACAAACAGAGGACATGGACACAGGACATGGACAGAGGACATGGACAGAGGACACTGACAGAGACAGAGGACGTGGACAGAGGACACGGACACAGGACATGGACAGAGGACACAGGACACGGACACAGGACATGGACATAGGACTCAGGACACGGACACAGGACATAGACAGAGGACACAGGACACGGACACAGGACATGGACACAGGACACAGACACAGGACATGGACAGAGGACACAGGACACGGACACAGAACCTGGACTCTGGACACAGACACAGGACACGGACAAAGCACACAGGACACGGACACAGGACACGGACAGAGGACACAGGACACAGACACATGACATGGACAGAATACACAGGACACAGACACAGGACATGGACACTGGACACGGCACAGGACATGGACAGAGGACACAGACACAGGACATGGACAGAGGACACAGGACACGGACACAGAACATGGACACTGGACACGGACACAGGACAAGGACAGAGGACACAGGACACGGACACAGGACATGGACAGAGGACTCAGGACACGGACACAGGACATGGACATGGACAGAGGACACTGACACAGGACACGGACACAGGACAGGACACAGACACAGGACATGGACAGAGGACACAGAACATGTTCACAGGACACGGACACAGGACATGGACAGAGGACACAGGACACAGACACAGAACATGGACATTGGACACGGACACAGGACATGGACAGAGGACACAGGACACAGACACAGGACATGGACACTGGACACAGACACAGGACATGGACAGAGGACACAGGACATGGACAGAGGACACAGGACACAGACACAGGACATGGATAGAGGATACAGACACAGGACATGGACACTGGACACGGACACAGGACATGGACAGAGAACACAGGACACGGACACAGAACATTGACACTGGACACGGACACAGGACACGGACAGAGGACACAGGACATGGACACAGGACATGGACAGAGGACACAGGACACGGACAAAGGACATGGACAGAGGACACAGACACAGGACATGGACACTGGACACAGACACAGGACATGGACAGAGAACACAGGACACAGACACAGAACATGGACACTGGACACGGACACAGGACACGGACAGAGGACACAGGACATGGACACAGGACATGGACAGAGGACACAGGACACGGACACAGGACATGAACAGAGGACACAGGACACAGACACAGGACATGGACACTGGACACGGACACAGGACATGGACAGAGGACACAGGACACGGACACAGAACATGGACACTGGACACAGACACAGGACACGGACAGAGGACACAGGACACAGACACAGGACATGGACAGAGGACTCAGGACACGGACACAGGACATGGACAGAGGACACTGACACAGGACATGGACACAGGACATGGACAGAGAACATGGACACAGGACATGGACAGAGGACACAGGACATGGACACAGAACATGGACACTGGACACAGGACATGGACAGAGGACACAGGACTGGGACACAGGACATGGACAGAGGACACAGGACATGGACACAGGACACGGACAGAGGACACTGACACAGGACACAGACACAGGACATGGACAGAGGACTCAGGACACGGACACAGGACATGGACAGAGGACACTGACACAGGACACGGACACAGGACATGAACAGAGGACACAGGACACGGACAGAGGACATGGACACAGGACACTGACGTAGGACAGGGGCACAGGACATGGACAGAGGGCTCAGGACACGGACACAGGACATGGACAGAGGACACAGGACATGGACAGAGGACACAGGACACAGGACATGGACAGTGGACACAGGACACAGGACATGGACAGAGGACACAGGACACAGGACATAGACAGAGGACTCAGGACACAGACACAGGACATGGACAGAGGACACAGGACATGGACACAGAACATGGACAGAGGACACTGACACAGGACACAGACACAGGACATGGACAGAGGACTCAGGACTCGGACACAGGACATGGACAGAGGACTTAGGACACAGGACACGGACAGAGAACATGGACACAGGACATGGACAGAGGACTCAGGACACGGACACAGGACATGGACAGAGGACACAGGACACAGGACATGGACACAGGACATGGACAGAGGACTCAGGACACGGACACAGGACATGGACAGAGGACACAGGACACGGACACAGGACATGGACAGAGAACATGGACACAGGACATGGACAGAGGACTCAGGACACAGACAGAGGACACAGGACACGGACACAGGATATGGACAGAGGACACAGGAGACAGACATGGGACATGTACACTGGACATGGACAGAGGACACAGGACACGGACACAGAACATGGACACTGGACACGGACAGAGGACATGGACAGAGGACACAGGACATGGACACAGGACTCAGGAGACGGACACAGGACATGGACATGAACAGAGGACACTGACACAGGACACGGACACAGGACATGCACAGAGGACACAGGACATGGACACAGGACATGGACAGAGGACAGGACACAGACACAGGACATGGACAGAGGACACAGGACACGGACACAGGACATGGACAGAGGAAACAGGACACAGACACAGGACATGGACACTGGACACGGACACATGACACAGACAGAGGACACAGGACATGGACACAGGACATGGACAGAGGACACAGGACACGGACACAGGACATGAACAGAGGACACAGGACACAGACAAAGGACATGGACACTGGACACGGACACAGGACATGGACAGAGGACACAGGACACGGACACAGAACATGGACACTGGACACAGACACAGGACACGGACAGTGGACACAGGACACAGATTCAGGACATGGACAGAGGACTCAGGACACGGACACAGGACATGGACAGAGGACATGGACAGAGAACATGGACACAGGACAGGGACACAGGACATGGACACAGGACATGGACAGAGAACATGGACACAGGACATGGACAGAGGACACAGGACATGGACACAGAACATGGACACTGGACACAGGACATGGACAGAGGACACAGGACTGGGACACAGGACATGGACAGAGGACACAGGACACGGACACAGGACACGGACAGAGGACACTGACACAGGACATAGACACAGGACATGGACAGAGGACTCAGGACACGGTCACAGGACATGGACAGAGGACACTGACACAAGACACGGACACAGGACATGAACAGAGGACACAGGACATGGACAGAGAACATGGACACAGGACATGGACAGAGGACTCAGGACACGGACACAGGACACTGACATAGGACACGGACACAGGACATGGACAGAGGGCTCAGGACACGGACACAGGACATGGACAGAGGACACAGGACACGGACACAGGACATGGACAGAGAACATGGACACAGGACATGGACAGAGGACACAGGACACGGACACAGGACATGGACACAGGACACAGGACATGGACAGAGGACACAGGACACAGGACATGGACAGAGGACACAGGACACAGGACATAGACAGAGGACTCAGGACACAGACACAGGACATGGACAGAGGAAACAGGACACGGACACAGGACATGGACAGAGGACACTGACACAGGACACGGACACAGGACATGGACAGAGGACTTAGGACACAGGACACGGGCAGAGAACATGGACACAGGACATGGACAGAGGACTCAGGACACGGACACAGGACATGGACAGAGGACACAGGACACAGGACACTGACACAGGACACGGACACAGGACATGGACAGAGGACTCAGGACACAGACACAGGACATGGACAGAGGACACAGGACTGGGACACAGGACATGGACAGAGGACACAGGACACGGACACAGGACACGGACAGAGGACACTGACACAGGACATAGACACAGGACATGGACAGAGGACTCAGGACACGGTCACAGGACATGGACAGAGGACACTGACACAAGACACGGACACAGGACATGAACAGAGGACACAGGACATGGACAGAGAACATGGACACAGGACATGGACAGAGGACTCAGGACACGGACACAGGACACTGACATAGGACACGGACACAGGACATGGACAGAGGGCTCAGGACACGGACACAGGACATGGACAGAGGACACAGGACACGGACACAGGACATGGACAGAGAACATGGACACAGGACATGGACAGAGGACACAGGACACGGACACAGGACATGGACACAGGACACAGGACATGGACAGAGGACACAGGACACAGGACATGGACAGAGGACACAGGACACAGGACATAGACAGAGGACTCAGGACACAGACACAGGACATGGACAGAGGAAACAGGACACGGACACAGGACATGGACAGAGGACACTGACACAGGACACGGACACAGGACATGGACAGAGGACTTAGGACACAGGACACGGGCAGAGAACATGGACACAGGACATGGACAGAGGACTCAGGACACGGACACAGGACATGGACAGAGGACACAGGACACAGGACACTGACACAGGACACGGACACAGGACATGGACAGAGGACTCAGGACACAGACACAGGACATGGACAGAGGACACAGGACTCGGACACAGGACATGGACAGAGAACATGGACACAGGACATGGAAAGAGGACTCAGGACACAGACACAGGACATGGACAGAGGACACAGGACACGGACACAGGACATGGACAGAGGACACAGGACATGGACAGAGGACACAGGACATGGACAGAGGACACAGGACACGGACACAGGACATGGACAGAGGACACAGACACGGGACATGGACACTGGACATGGACAGAGGACACAGGACACGGACACAGAACATGGACACTGGACACGGACACAGGACATGGACAGAGGACACAGGACATGGACACAGGACATGGACAGAGTACTCAGGACATGGACACAAGACATGGACATGGACAGAGGACACTGACACAGGACACGGACACAGGACATGCACAGAGGACACAGGACACAGACACAGGACATGGACAGAGGACTCAGAACATGGACATGGACACAGGACACGGACGGACACAGGACACGGACTGAGGACATGGACAGAGGACACAGGACACAGACACAGGACATGGACACTGGACACTAGGGATGAGCTTCGAGTTCGAGTCGAACTCATGTTTGACTCGAACATTGGCTGTTCGCAAGTTCGCCGAACACCGAACAATTTGGGGTGTTTGCGGCAAATTCGAATGCCACGGAACGCCCTTTAAAAATCTATGGGAGAAATCAAAAGTGCTAATTTTAAAGGCTTATATGCAAGTTATTGTCATAAAAAGTGTTTGGGGACCTGGGTCCTGCCCCAGGGGACATGGATCAATGCAAAAAAAAGTTTTAAAAACGGCCGTTTTTTCAGGAGCAGTGATTTTAATAATGCTTAAAGTCAAACAATAAAAGTGTAATATCCCTTTAAATTTCATACCTGGGGGGTGTCTATAGTATGCCTGTAAAGGGGTGCATGTTTCCTGTGTTTAGAACAGTCTGACAGCAAAATGACATTTCAAAGGAAAAAAAGCCATTTAAAACTACCCGCGGCTATTGCGTTGCCGACAATACACATAAAAGTACATTGATAAAAACGGCATGGGAATTCCCCACAGGGCAACCCCGAACCAAAATTAAAAAAAAAAAAATGACGTTGGAGACCCCCTAAATTCCATACCAGGCCCTTCAGGTCTGGTATGGGTATTAAGGGGAACCCGGCCAAAATTTTAAAAAAAAATGACGTGGGGTTCCCCCTAAATTCCATACCAGACCCTCCAGGTCTGGTATGGATTTTAAGGGGAACCCCGCGCCAAAAAAAATAAAAATGGCTTGGGGTCCCCCCAAAAATCCATACCAGACCCTTATCCGAGCACGCAACCTGGCAGGCCGCAGGAAAAGAGGGGGGATGAGAGTGTGGCCCCCCCTCCTGAACCGTACCAGGCCACATGTCCTCAACATTGGGAGGGTGCTTTGGGGTAGCCCCCCAAAACACCTTGTCCCCATGTTGATGAGGACAAGGGCCTCATCCCCACAACCCTGGCCGGTGGTTGTGGGGGTCTGCGGGCGGGGGGCTTATCGGATTCTGGAAGCCCCCTTTAACAAGGGGACCCCCAGATCCCGGCCCCCCCCTGTGTGAAATGGTAAGGGGGTACTTACCCCTACCATTTCACTAAAAAACTGTCAAAAATGTTAAAAATGACAAGAGACAGTTTTTGACAATTCCTTTATTTAAATGCTTCTTCTTTCTTCCTTCATCTTCTTCTAGTTCTTCTGGTTCTTCTGGTTCTTCCTCCGGCGTTCTCGTCCAGCATCTCCTCCGCGGCGTCTTCTATCTTCTTCTCCTCGGGCCGCTCCGCACCCATGGCATGAGGGGAGGCTCCCGCTCTTCTCTTCATCTTCTTCTTCATCCTCTTCTCTTCTTTCTTCTTCTCTTCTTCATTTTCTTCTCCGGGCTGCTCCGCATCCATGCTGGCATGGAGGGAGGCTCCCGCTGTGTGACGGCGTCTCCTCATCTGACGGTTCTTAAATAACGGGGAGCGGGGCCACCCGGTGACCCCACCCCCTCTGATGCACGGGACATGACGGGACTTCCCTGTGGCATTCCCCGTGACATCACAGGGAAGTCCCGTCAAGTCACCGTGCGTCAGAGGGGGGCGGGGTCACTGCATGGCCCCGCCACCGTTATTTAAGAGCCGTCAGACGAAGAGACGCCGTCACACAGCGGGAGCCTCCCTCCATGCCAGCATGGGTGCGGAGTGGCCCGGAGAAGAAAATGCAGAAGAGAAGAAGAGAAGAAGAAGAAGATGAAGAGAACAGCGGGAGCCTCCCTCCATGCCATGGGTGCGGAGCGGCCCGAGGAGAAGAAGATAGAAGACGCCGTGGAGGAGATGCTGGACGAGAACACCAGAGGAAGAACCAGAAGAGCCAGAAGAACCAGAAGAAGAAGATGAAGAAAGAAGCATTTCAATAAAGGAATTGTCAAAAACTGTCTCTTGTCATTTTTAACATTTTTGACAGTTTTTTAGTGAAATGGTAGGGGTAAGTACCCCCTTACCATTTCACACAGGGGGGGGCCGGGATCTGGGGGTCCCCTTGTTAAAGGGGGCTTCCAGATTCCGATAAGCCCCCCGCCCGCAGACCCCCACAACCACCGGCCAGGGTTGTAGGGATGAGGCCCTTGTCCCCATCAACATGGGGACAAGGTGTTTTGGGGGGCTACCCCAAAGCACCCTCCCAATGTTGAGGGCATGTGGCCTGGTATGGTTCAGGAGGGGGGGGCCGCACTCTCGTCCCCCCCTCTTTTCCTGCGGCCTGCCAGGTTGCGTGCTCGGATAAGGGTCTGGTATGGATTCTTGGGGGGACCCCACGCCGTTTTTTTTTTTTGGCGCGGGGTTCCCCTTAAAATCCATACCAGACCTGAAGAGTCTGGTATGAAATTTAGGGGGAACCCCACGTCATTTTTTTTTTTTTAATTTTGGCCGGGGTTCCCCCTAATATCCATACCAGACCTAAAGGGCCTTGTATGGAATTTAGGGGGACTCCCACGTCATTTTTTTTTTTAAATTTTGGTTCGGGGTTTCCCTGTGGGGAATTCCCATGCCGTTTTTATCAATGAACTTCTATGTGTATTGTCGGCAATGCAATAGCCGCGGGTAGTTTTAAATGTTTTTTCCTTCGAAATGTCATTTGACTGTCAGACTGTTCTAAACACGGCAAACATGCGCCCCTTTACAGGCATACTATAGACACCCCCCAGGTACAAAATTTAAAGGGATATTACACTTTTATTGTTTGACTTTAAGTATTATTAAAATCACTGCTCCTGAAAAAACGGCCGTTTTTAAAACTTTTTTTTGCATTGATCCATGTCCCCTGGGGCAGGACCCGGGTCCCCAAACACTTTTTATGACAATAACTTGCATATAAGCCTTTAAAATTAGCACTTTTGATAATTCATGTTCGTGTCCCATAGACTTTAATGGTATTCGCGTGTTCGAGCGAACTTTTTTCCTGTTCGCATGTTCTGGTGCGAAACCGAACAGGGGGGTGTTCAGCTCATCCCTACTGGACACAGACACAGGACATGGACAGAGGACACAGGACACAGACACAGGACATGGACAGAGGACACAGGACACGGACACAGGACATGGACAGAGGACACAGATACAGGACATGGATACTGGACACGGACACAGGACATGGACAGAGAACACAGGACACGGACACAGAATATTGACACTGGACACGGACACAGGACACGGACAGAGGACACAGGACATGGACAGAGGACACAGGACACGGACACAGGACATGGACACGGGACATGGACAGAGGACACAGGACAAAGACACAGAACATGGACACTGGACACGAACACAGGACACGGACAGAGGACACAGGACCTGGACACAGGACATGGACAGAGGACACAGGACACGGACACAGAACATGGACACTGGACACGGACACAGGACACGGACAGAGGACACAGGACACAGACACAGGACATGAACAGAGGACTCAGGACACAGGACATGGACAGAGGACTCAGGACACGGACACAGGACATGGACAGAGGACTCAGGACACGGACACAGGACATGGACAGAGGACACAGGACACAGGACATGTACAGAGAACATGGACACAGGACATGGACAGAGAACATGGACACAGGACATGGACAGAGAACATGGACACAGGACATGGACAGAGGACACAGGACACAGGACATGGACAGAGGACACAGGACACAGACACAGAACAAGCCATACCCCATCGATCGAATGCCGGTTCTTTCCTCCGGTTCCATCGCGTCTTCAGGGCGTATTTCAGCATCTTATCGCTGGCGTCAACACTGACCACTGAGAAACCTTCTTCCACCAACATCTCCGAATCCACACTGAGGAGCGGGAAAAGATCATCAGTCAGAACTTCCATAGATGATCCCCAGAGAGAGACCCCCAAACAATGTATGAAGAACGATACAATGTTATCAAAATCTGTCTCTTTATCTGTCTCATTATCTGTCTCATCATCTGTCCCATTATCTGTCTCTTTATCTGTCTCTTTATCTGTCTCATTATCTGTCTCATTATCTGTCTCTTTATCTGTCTCTTTATCTGTCTCTTTATCTGTCTCATTATCTGTCTCATTATCTGTCCCATTATCTGTCCCATTATCTGTCTCATCATCTGTCTCTTTATCTGTCTCTTTATCTGTCTCATTATCTGTCTCTTTATCTGTCTCATTATCTGTCTCATTATCTGTCTCATTATCTGTCTCATTATCTGTCCCATTATCTGTCTCATTATCTGTCTCTTTATCTGTCTCATTATCTGTCTCATTATCTGTCTCATCATCTGTCTCTTTATCTGTCTCTTTATCTGTCTCATTATCTGTCTCATTATCTGTCTCATTATCTGTCCCATTATCTGTCTCATTATCTGTCTCATCATCTGTCTCTTTATCTGTCTCTTTATCTGTCTCATTATCTGTCTCATTATCTGTCTCATTATCTGTCTCTTTATCTGTCTCATTATCTGTCTCATTATCTGTCTCTTTATCTGTCTCATTATCTGTTCCATTATCTGTCTCATTATCTGTCTCTTTATCTGTCTCATTATCTGTCTCTTTATCTGTCTAATTATCTGTCTCTTTATCTGTCTCATTATCTGTCTCATTATCTGTCTCTTTATCTGTCTCATTATCTGTCTCATTATCTGTCTCATTATCTGTCTCTTTATCTGTCTCATTATCTGTCTCTTTATCTGTCTCTTTATCTGTCTCTTTATCTGTCTCTGTATCTGTCTCATTATCTGTCTCATTATCTGTCTCATTATCTGTCTCATTATCTGTCTCATATGTTCACATATCGGTTTATGATTGGATTGAATTTGTTATATTTGTCAGGGCAGCACATTTTCTATTTCTATATCTTTAGATGATTTTTTAATTTCTGCTGCTTTCACCTTAATCTGAAGACCAAGGCTGAGATATTATATACTAAATATTGGCAATTGTTTTGTCCTTGCAGAGTCTATAAAGGGAGAAAAGATGGGCAATGCAGAGAAGTACTGAGAACATTTGCTGATATATCATTTGAGCGATGCAAATAATTGGAGGAAACTTCTCAGTAGCCTTGTGACCTGCTGCCCTGTGATAACCCCAACCAGAACCCCAACACTACCCCCAACCAGAACCCCAACACTACCCCCAACCAGAACCCCAGCACTAAACCAAACCCCAACCCTAACCCCAACCAGAACCCCAACCCTACCCCCAACCAGAACCCCAACACTAAACCAAACCCCAACCCTAACCCCAACCAGAACCCCAACCCTAAACCAAACCCCAACCCTAACCCCAACCCAACACTAACTCCAACCCCAACCAGAACCCCAACCCTAACCCCAACCAGAACCCCAACCCTAAACCAAACCCTAACCCTAACCCCAACCAGAACCCCAACCCTACCCCCAACCAGAACCCCAACCCTAAACCAAACCCTAACTCTAACCCCAACCCAACACTAACTCCAACCCCAACCAGAACCCCAACCCTAAACCAAACCCCAGCCCTAACCCCAACCAGAACCCCAACCCTACCCCCAACCAGAACCCCAACCCTAAACCAAACCCCAACCCTAACCCCAACACTAACTCCAACCCCTACCAGAACCCCAACCCTACCCCCAACCAGAAACCCAACACTAAACCAAACCCCAACCCTAACCCCAACCAGAACCCCAACCCTAAACCTAAATCAACACTAACTCCAACCCCAACCAGAACCCCAACCCTACCCCAACCAGAATCCCAACCCTAACACCAACCTAACACTAACTCCAACCCCAAAGAGAACCCCAACCCTACCCCCAAACAGAACCCCAACACTTGACCAAACCCCAACCCTAACCCCAACCCAACACTAACTCCAACCCCAACCCTACCCCCAACCAGAACCCCAACACTAAACCAAACCCCAACCCTAACCCCAACCAGAACCCCAACCCTACCCCAACCAGAACCCCAACACTAAACCAAACCCCAACTCTAACCCCAACCCAACACTAACTCCAACCAGAACCCCAACCCTACCCCCAACCAGAACCCCAACACTAAACCAACCCAACACTAACCCCAACCCCAACCAGAAACCCAACCCTAAACCAAACCCTAACCCTAACCCCAACCCAACACTAACTTCAACCCCAACCAGAACCCCAACTCTACCCCCAACCAGAACCCCAACCCTAAACCTAACAAAACACTAACTCCAACCCCAACCCCAACCAGAACCCCAACCCTAAACTAAACCCTAACCCTAACCCCAACCCAACACTAACTCCAACCCCAAACAGAACCCCAACCCTACCCCCAACCAGAACCCCAACACTAAACCAAACCCCAACCCTAACCCCAACCCAACACTAACTCCAACCCCAACCAGAACCCCAACCCTACCCCCAACCAGAACCCCAACACTAAACCAAACCCTAACCCTAACCCCAACCCAACACTAACTCCAACCCCAACCAGAACCCCAACCCTACCCACAAAAAGAACCCCAACACTATACCAAACCCCAACCCTAACCCTAACCAGAACCCCAACCCTAAACCAAACCCCAACCCTAACCCCAACCAGAACCCCAACCAGAACCCCAACCAGAACCCCAACACTAGACCAAACCCCAACCCTAACCCCAACCCAACACTAACTCCAACCCCAACCAGAACCCCAACCCTACCCCCAACCACAACCCCAACCCTACCCCCAACCAAACCCCAACCCTAACCCCAACCCAACACTTACTCCAACCCCAACCAGAACCCCAACACTAAACCAAACCCCAACCCTAACCCCAACCCAACACTAACTCCAACCCCAACCAGAACCCCAACCCTAAACCAAACCCTAAACCCAACACTAACTTCAACCCCAACCAGGACCCCAACCCTACCCGCAACCCTAAACCTAACCCAACACTAACTCCAACCCCAACCAGAACCCCAACCCTAAACCAAACCCTAACCCTAACCCCAACCCAACACTAACTCCAACCCTAACCAGAACCCCAACCCTACCCCCAACCAGAACCCCAACACTAAACCAAACCCCAACCCTAACCCCAACCCAACACTAACTCCAACCCCAACGAGAACCCCAACCCTACCCCCAACCAGAACCCCAACACTAAACCAAACCCCAACCCTAACCCCAACACTAACCCCAACCCCAACCAGAACCCCAACCCTACCCCCAAACAGAACCCCAACACTAAACCAAACCCCAACCCTAACCCCAACCAGAACCCCAACCCTACCCCCAACCAGAACTCCAACACTAAACCAAACCCCAACCCTAACCCCAACCCAACACTAACTCCAACCCCAACCAGAACCCCAACCCTAACCCCAACCAGAACCCCAACCCTAAACCAAACCCTAACCCTAACCCCAACCAGAACCCCAACCCTACCCCCAACCAGAACCCCAACCCTAAACCAAACCCTAACTCTAACCCCAACCCAACACTAACTCCAACCCCAACCAGAACCCCAACCCCAAACCCCAGCCCTAACCCCAACCAGAACCCCAACCCTACCCCCAACCAGAACCCCAACCCTAAACCAAACCCCAACCCTAACCCCAACCCAACACTAACTCCAACCCCACTTACTCCAACCCCAACCAGAACCCCAACACTAAACCAAACCCCAACCCTAACCCCAACCCAACACTAACTCCAACCCCAACCAGAACCCCAACCCTAAACCAAACCCTAAACCCAACACTAACTTCAACCCCAACCAGGACCCCAACCCTACCCGCAACCCTAAACCTAACCCAACACTAACTCCAACCCCAACCAGAACCCCAACCCTAAACCAAACCCTAACCCTAACCCCAACCCAACACTAACTCCAACCCTAACCAGAACCCCAACCCTACCCCCAACCAGAACCCCAACACTAAACCAAACCCCAACCCTAACCCCAACCCAACACTAACTCCAACCCCAACGAGAACCCCAACCCTACCCCCAACCAGAACCCCAACACTAAACCAAACCCCAACCCTAACCCCAACACTAACCCCAACCCCAACCAGAACCCCAACCCTACCCCCAAACAGAACCCCAACACTAAACCAAACCCCAACCCTAACCCCAACCAGAACCCCAACCCTACCCCCAACCAGAACTCCAACACTAAACCAAACCCCAACCCTAACCCCAACCCAACACTAACTCCAACCCCAACCAGAACCCCAACCCTAACCCCAACCAGAACCCCAACCCTAAACCAAACCCTAACCCTAACCCCAACCAGAACCCCAACCCTACCCCCAACCAGAACCCCAACCCTAAACCAAACCCTAACTCTAACCCCAACCCAACACTAACTCCAACCCCAACCAGAACCCCAACCCTAAACCAAACCCCAGCCCTAACCCCAACCAGAACCCCAACCCTACCCCCAACCAGAACCCCAACCCTAAACCAAACCCCAACCCTAACCCCAACACTAACTCCAACCCCTACCAGAACCCCAACCCTACCCCCAACCAGAAACCCAACACTAAACCAAACCCCAACCCTAACCCCAACCAGAACCCCAACCCTAAACCTAAATCAACACTAACTCCAACCCCAACCAGAACCCCAACCCTACCCCAACCAGAATCCCAACCCTAACACCAACCTAACACTAACTCCAACCCCAAAGAGAACCCCAACCCTACCCCCAAACAGAACCCCAACACTTGACCAAACCCCAACCCTAACCCCAACCCAACACTAACTCCAACCCCAACCCTACCCCCAACCAGAACCCCAACACTAAACCAAACCCCAACCCTAACCCCAACCAGAACCCCAACCCTACCCCAACCAGAACCCCAACACTAAACCAAACCCCAACTCTAACCCCAACCCAACACTAACTCCAACCAGAACCCCAACCCTACCCCCAACCAGAACCCCAACACTAAACCAAACCCCAACCCTAACCCCAACCCAACACTAACCCCAACCCCAACCAGAAACCCAACCCTAAACCAAACCCTAACCCTAACCCCAACCCAACACTAACTTCAACCCCAACCAGAACCCCAACTCTACCCCCAACCAGAACCCCAACCCTAAACCTAACAAAACACTAACTCCAACCCCAACCAGAACCCCAACCCTAAACTAAACCCTAACCCTAACCCCAACCCAACACTAACTCCAACCCCAAACAGAACCCCAACCCTACCCCCAACCAGAACCCCAACACTAAACCAAACCCCAACCCTAACCCCAACCCAACACTAACTCCAACCCCAACCAGAACCCCAACCAGAACCCCAACCAGAACCCCAACACTAAACCAAACCCTAACCCTAACCCCAACCCAACACTAACTCCAACCCCAACCAGAACCCCAACCCTACCCACAAAAAGAACCCCAACACTATACCAAACCCCAACCCTAACCCTAACCAGAACCCCAACCCTAAACCAAACCCCAACCCTAACCCCAACCAGAACCCCAACCAGAACCCCAACCAGAACCCCAACACTAGACCAAACCCCAACCCTAACCCCAACCCAACACTAACTCCAACCCCAACCAGAACCCCAACCCTACCCCCAACCACAACCCCAACCCTACCCCCAACCAAACCCCAACCCTAACCCCAACCCAACACTTACTCCAACCCCAACCAGAACCCCAACACTAAACCAAACCCCAACCCTAACCCCAACCCAACACTAACTCCAACCCCAACCAGAACCCCAACCCTAAACCAAACCCTAAACCCAACACTAACTTCAACCCCAACCAGGACCCCAACCCTACCCGCAACCCTAAACCTAACCCAACACTAACTCCAACCCCAACCAGAACCCCAACCCTAAACCAAACCCTAACCCTAACCCCAACCCAACACTAACTCCAACCCTAACCAGAACCCCAACCCTACCCCCAACCAGAACCCCAACACTAAACCAAACCCCAACCCTAACCCCAACCCAACACTAACTCCAACCCCAACCAGAACCCCAACCCTACCCCCAACCAGAACCCCAACACTAAACCAAACCCCAACCCTAACCCCAACCCAACACTAACTCCAACCCCAACGAGAACCCCAACCCTACCCCCAACCAGAACCCCAACACTAAACCAAACCCCAACCCTAACCCCAACACTAACCCCAACCCCAACCAGAACCCCAACCCTACCCCCAAACAGAACCCCAACACTAAACCAAACCCCAACCCTAACCCCAACCAGAACCCCAACCCTACCCCCAACCAGAACTCCAACACTAAACCAAACCCCAACCCTAACCCCAACCCAACACTAACTCCAACCCCAACCAGAACCCCAACCCTACCCCCAACCAGAACCCCAACCATAAACCTAACCCAACACTAACTCCAACCCCAACCAGAACCCCAACCCTAAACCTAACCCAACACTAACTCCAACCCCAACCAGAACCCCAACCCTACCCCCAACCAGAACCCCAACACTAAACCAAACCCCAACCCTAACCCCAACCAGATCCCCAACCCTACCCCCAACCAGAACCCCAACACTAAACCAAACCCCAACCCTAACCCCAACCAGATCCCCAACCAGAACCCCAACACTAAACCAAACCCCAACCTTAACCCCAACCCAACACTAATGCCACGTACACACGGTCGGACTTTTCGTCTACAAAAGTCAGACAGCCTGTCCGACAGACTTCCGGCAGACTTTCGGCGGACTTTCGACGGACTTGCGGCGGACTTTCTAACAAACAGACTTGCCTACACACGATCACACAAAAGTCCGTCGAATTCTTACGTGATGACGTACACCGGACTAAAATAAGGAAGTTCATAGCCAGTAGCCAATAGGTGCCCTAGCGTGGCTTTTTGTCCGTTGGACTAGCACACAGACGAGCGGATTTCGGGGTCCGTCGTAGTTACGAAGTAAAGATTTGAAGCATGTTTCAAATCTAAAGTACGTCGGATTTGAGGCTAAAAAAGTCAGTTGAAAGTCCGGAGAAGCCCACACACGATCGGATTACCAGCCAGCTTTAGTCCGTCAGCGTCCGTTGGACTTTTGTAGAGGAAAAGTCCGACCGTGTGTACGCGGCATAACTCCAACCCCAACCAGAACCCCAACCCTACCCCCAACCAGAACCCCAACACTAAACCAAACCCCAACCCTAACCCCAACCCAACACTTACTCCAACCTCAACCAGAACCCCAACACTAAACCAAACCCCAACCCTAACCCCAACCCAACACTAACTCCAACCCCAACCAGAACCCCAACCCTAAACCAAACCCTAAACCCAACACTAACTTCAACCCCAACCAGAACCCCAACCCTACCCGCAACCCTAAACCTAACCCAACACTAACTCCAACCCCAACCAGAACCCCAACCCTAAACCAAACCCTAACCCTAACCCCAACCCAACACTAACTCCAACCCCAACCAGAACCCCAACCCTACCCCCAACCAGAACCCCAACACTAAACCAAACCCCAACCCTAACCCCAACCCAACACTAACTCCAACCCCAACCAGAACCCCAACCCTACCCCCAACCAGAACCCCAACACTAAACCAAACCCCAACCCTAACCCCAACCCAACACTAACTCCAACCCCAACGAGAACCCCAACCCTACCCCCAACCAGAACCCCAACACTAAACCAAACCCCAACCCTAACCCCAACACTAACCCCAACCCCAACCAGAACCCCAACCCTACCCCCAAACAGAACCCCAACACTAAACCAAACCCCAACCCTAACCCCAACCAGAACCCCAACCCTACCCCCAACCAGAACTCCAACACTAAACCAAACCCCAACCCTAACCCCAACCCAACACTAACTCCAACCCCAACCAGAACCCCAACCCTACCCCCAACCAGAACCCCAACCCTAAACCTAACCCAACACTAACTCCAACCCCAACCAGAACCCCAACCCTAAACCTAACCCAACACTAACTCCAACCCCAACCAGAACCCCAACCCTACCCCCAACCAGAACCCCAACACTAAACCAAACCCCAACCCTAACCCCAACCAGATCCCCAACCCTACCCCCAACCAGAACCCCAACACTAAACCAAACCCCAACCCTAACCCCAACCAGATCCCCAACCAGAACCCCAACACTAAACCAAACCCCAACCTTAACCCCAACCCTACCCCAACCAGAACCCCAACACTAAACCAATCCCCAACCCTAACCCCAAACCAACACTAACTGCAACCCCAACCAGAACCCCAACCCTACCCCCAACCAGAACCCCAACCCTAAACCTAACCCAACACTAACTCCAACCCCAACCCTACCCCCAACCAGAACCCCAACCCTAAACCTAACCCAACACTAACTCCAACCCCAACCAGAACCCCAACCCTACCCCCAACCAGAACCCCAACCCTAAACCAAACCCTAACCCTAACCCCAACCCAACACTAACTCCAACCCCAACCAGAACCCCAACCCTACCCCCAAACAGAACCCCAACAATTAACCAAACCCCAACCCTAACCCCAACCCAACACTAACTCCAACCCCAACCCTACCCCCAACCAGAACCCCAACACTAAACCAAACCCCAACCCTAACCCCAACCAGAACCCCAACCCTACCCCCAACCAGAACCCCAACACTAAACCAAACCCCAACTCTAACCCCAACCCAAACACTAACTCCAACCCCAACCAGAACCCCAACCCTACCCCCAACACTACCCCCAACACTAAACCAAACCCCAACCTAACCTTAACCCAACTCTAACCTCTACCGAACCCAAACCCCAACCCTAAACCAAACCCTAACCCAACACTAAATCCAACCCCAACCCTAACCCCAACCCAACCCAAACCCCACCCCTAGCTAAAACCCTAAACCAAACTCCACCCCTAATCCCAACCCTAACCCCAACACCAATCTCAACCCTAACCCAATGCTAACCCCAACTCCAACTTTAACCCCAACTCTAACACAAGACTAACCCCAACCCCAATCCCAACTCAACCCAATGCAAACCCAAACCCCAACCCCAACACCAACCCAACCCTAACCCCAACTTCAACCTTAACCCTAACCCAACGCTATCCCCAACCCTAACTGCAACTCTAATCCTAAGACAATGAAATGAAGTGAAGTACTGAGAACATTTGATGACATATAATTTCAGCAATGAAAAAAATTGTAGGAAACATATATATGGAACTGTATCAAATGCCTTGCTGAAATCAAGATTTATGCTGAGACGTCCTCAGCACCATCCTGGTCCAAAACTTTGGTAATATAGTCATAAAATTCAATCAGATGAATTTGACATGATCTGTCCTCAGTAAAGCCATGCTTCTTTGGGTCCAGCAAGCTATGTATTTTTAGGTGATCAAAGATCCTTCTTTTCTGGAATGATTTTATCAATTGACTACAACCAATGTTAAACCTACTGTTCTGTAATTGCCAGCTTCTACATTGCTGCCCTTCTTGTAGATAGGTACAATATTAGCTGTCCACCAGTAATGGGGAACTTCTCCTGTTAGAAGAGATTGATTAAAAATATCCTTTAACAGTCCAACAACTATAACTCTAATGCCGCGTACACACGGTCGGACTTTTCGTCTACAAAAGTCAGACAGCCTGTCCGACAGACTTCCGGCAGACTTTCGGCGGACTTTCGACGGACTTGCGGCGGACTTTCTAACGAACAGACTTGCCTACACACGATCACACAAAAGTCCGTCGAATTCTTACGTGATGACGTACACCGGACTAAAATAAGGAAGTTCATAGCCAGTAGCCAATAGGTGCCCTAGCGTGGCTTTTTGTCCGTTGGACTAGCACACAGACGAGCGGATTTCGGGGTCCGTCGTAGTTACGAAGTAAAGATTTGAAGCATGTTTCAAATCTAAAGTACGTCGGATTTAAGGCTAAAAAAGTATGTTGAAAGTCCGGAGAAGCCCACACACGATCGGATTACCAGCCAGCTTTAGTCCGTCAGCGTCCGTTGGACTTTTGTAGACGAAAAGTCCGACCGTGTGTACGCGGCATTAGAACTCTGGGATGAATACCATCAGGGCCCATTGCTTTATTAAAGTGGATGTAAACCCACCACTCACCCAGTATAAACTAATGGCACAGTATTAATGTATATATACATGCAAGCCTCCTGAATGTACCCCTACCTTGCAAATGTCAATATGGAATATGGCTGCAATGAATGAGTGCCATCATCCCTCATAAATGGAAATGGAGAAATCCCTCAACAGGTGGGACTATTGCAAATGTCACCCCCTTCAGCAGTAGGAGCCCCACAAAACTCTGGAATCGGTGGGTGGGTCTCCTTGCCGGAGCTAGGTGGACGGAGTCGTGATGTCACAACACTCCCCGCCCAAATCTACACTCTCCTATTCCTGAGTTTTGAGTAACATCCAGTCAAAACTCAGGCACCACATGACATCAGCATGCTCAATCATGCTGAGGTGTGGAGCGGCCAATCCTAAGCTGGAGAAGAAAGGAGGAGGGATATGAAGCTGGAATCGTAACACTCTCTCTCATGTCGTGCATAAGATAAAGAAAACAGATGTCAGTCACAGCAGAGGGGGATGCGGCGTTTTTTTTATCATACTACAAAAAGACAAGAGGATTGCTCAGAGTTGGATTGCCTCTTCGTGGCAAAACTGCGCACAGATGACTTGACTTCCTCTACTGTACCAGGTAGAAGTCTTTATTAAAAAAAAATAATTCAGGTTTACATCAACTTTAAGCTTTACCGAGCTGGTTCCTCTGCTACCTCTGTCTCCAGAAATCCTAGAAATGAGCCCTCATTACCAATTATTACCAATTAGAACCAATATGATCCCCCAACTTGTCCTTCATTACTAGAACTAACATGATCCCCCAACTTGTCCTTTATTACTAGAACCAACATGATTCCCCAACCTGTCCTTCATTACTAGAACCAATATGATCCCCCAAATTGTCCTTCATTACTAGAACCAACATGATTCCCCAACTTGTTCTTCATGTCAGTACTAGGATCCCTTTAGGACCCAGCACACTCACCTGACACAGCCTTTACCTGGGAAACAACAATGATTGGCCAGCTGACCTTTAAATAACTTGCAACAGCATTCAATCATTGCTCGTGTTAGAGTTACCTTGTGTTTGATCCAGTTTGATATCTGCTCTGTGTATTTCGTGTATGACCCGGCTCGTTTGACCCTGTTTGCTTGCTTCTGATTCGGTACCGTTTGGACTCTGATCTTCCTGTGTATGACCCAGCTTGCCTAGACTACGTTTGCCTGATTCCACCAGTAACTTCATCTGCAGCGGTGAACTACAAGGACCAGACATCTATCCTCACCTGCAGCGGTGAACTACAACACCAGACACCATCTATCCTCATCTGCAGTGGTGAACTACAAGGTCCAGCAAACATCGACCTACAACTACAGCGGTGAACTACAAGTCCCAGCTGACCTGCTCTGCTCATGGTATGTGCTCTTGTTCCTTGAACTCTTTGCATAATCAGAACACCTGAACTGTTACCTGTTATATGCTCTAGCCTGACACTTCATTACTAGAACTAACATGATTCCACAACTTGTCCTTCATTACTAGAACCAACATGATTCCCCAAATTGTTCTTCATTACTAGAACTAACATGATCCCCCAACTTGTCCTTCATTACTAGAACTAACATGATCCCCCAACTTGTCCTTCATTACTAGAACTAACATGATCCCCCAACTTGTCCTTCATTACTAGAACTAACATGATCCCCCAACTTGTCCTTCATCACTAAAACTAACATGATTCCCCAACTTGTTCTTTATTGCTAGAACCAACATTATCCTCCAACTTGTCCTTCATTACTAGAACCAATATGATTCCCCAACTTGTCCTTCATTACTAGAACCAACATGATTCCCCAACCTGTCCTTCATTACTAGAACCAAAATGATCCCCCAACTTGTCCTTCATTACTAGAACCAATATGATTCCCCAACTTGTCCTTCATTACTAGAACCAAAATGATCCCCCAACTTGTCCTTCATTACTAGAACCAATATGATTCCCCAACTTGTCCTTCATTACTAGAACCAACATGATCCCCAACTTGTCTTTCATTACTAGAACCAACATGATCCCCCAACTTGCCCTTCATTAGTAGAACTAACATGATCCCCCAACTTGCCCTTCATTAGTAGAACTAACATGATCCCCCAACTTGTCCTTCATCACTAAAACTAACATGATTCCCCAACTTGTTCTTTATTGCTAGAACCAACATTATCCTCCAACTTGTCCTTCATTACTAGAACCAATATGATTCCCCAACTTGTCCTTCATTACTAGAACCAACATGATCCCCCAACTTGTCCTTCATTACTAGAACTAACATGATCCCCCAACTTGTCCTTCATTACTAGAACCAACATGATCCCCAACTTGTCTTTCATTACTAGAACCAACATGATCCCCCAACTTGTCCTTCATTACTAGAACTAACATGATCCCCCAACTTGTCCTTCATTACTAGAACCAACATGATCCCCCAACTTGCCCTTCATTACTAGAACTAAATGATCCCCCAACTTGTCCCTCATTACTAGAACTAACATGATCCCCCAACTTGTCCTTCATTACTAGAACCAACATGATCCCCAACTTGTCTTTCATTACTAGAACCAACATGATCCCCCAACTTGCCCTTCATTAGTAGAACTAACATGATCCCCCAACTTGCCCTTCATTAGTAGAACTAACATGATCCCCCAACTTGTCCTTCATCACTAAAACTAACATGATTCCCCAACTTGTTCTTTATTGCTAGAACCAACATTATCCTCCAACTTGTCCTTCATTACTAGAACCAATATGATTCCCCAACTTGTCCTTCATTACTAGAACCAACATGATTCCCCAACCTGTCCTTCATTACTAGAACCAAAATGATCCCCCAACTTGTCCTTCATTACTAGAACCAATATGATTACCCAACTTGTCCTTCATTACTAGAACCAACATGATCCACCAATTTGTCTTTCATTACTAGAACCAACATGATCCCCCAACTTGTCTTTCATTACTAGAACCAACATGATCCCCCAACTTGTCCTTCATTACTAGAACTAACATGATCCCCCAACTTGCCCTTCATTAGTAGAACTAGCATGATCCCCCAACTTATCCTTCATTACTAGAACTAACATGATCCCCCAACTTGCCCTTCATTAGTAGAACTAGCATGATCCCCCAACTTGCCCTTCATTAGTAGAACTAGCATGATCCCCCAACTTGTTCTTTATTGCTAGAACCAACATTATCCTCCAACTTGTCTTTCATTACTAGAACCAACATGATCCCCCAACGTGTCCTTCATTACTAGAACCAATATGATCCCCCAACTGTCTTTCATTAGTAGAACTAACACGATCCCCAACTTGTCCTTCATTACTAGAACCAACATGATTCGCCAATTTGTTCTTCATTACTAGAACTAACATGATTCCCCAACTTGTCCCTCATTACTAGAACCAACACGATTCCCCAACTTGTCCTTCATTACTAGAACCAACATGATCCCCCAACTTGTCCTTCATTACTAACATGATCCCCCAACTTGTCCTTCATTACTAACATGATCCCCCAACTTGTCCTTCACTACCAGAACTAACATGATCCCCCAACTTGTCCTTCATTACTAACATGATCCCCCAACTTGTCCTTCATTACTAGAACCAACATGATCCCCAACTTGTCTTTCATTACTAGAACCAACATGATCCCCCAACTTGCCCTTCATTAGTAGAACTAACATGATCCCCCAACTTGCCCTTCATTAGTAGAACTAACATGATCCCCCAACTTGTCCTTCATCACTAAAACTAACATGATTCCCCAACTTGTTCTTTATTGCTAGAACCAACATTATCCTCCAACTTGTCCTTCATTACTAGAACCAATATGATTCCCCAACTTGTCCTTCATTACTAGAACCAACATGATTCCCCAACCTGTCCTTCATTACTAGAACCAAAATGATCCCCCAACTTGTCCTTCATTACTAGAACCAATATGATTACCCAACTTGTCCTTCATTACTAGAACCAACATGATCCACCAATTTGTCTTTCATTACTAGAACCAACATGATCCCCCAACTTGTCTTTCATTACTAGAACCAACATGATCCCCCAACTTGTCCTTCATTACTAGAACTAACATGATCCCCCAACTTGCCCTTCATTAGTAGAACTAGCATGATCCCCCAACTTATCCTTCATTACTAGAACTAACATGATCCCCCAACTTGCCCTTCATTAGTAGAACTAGCATGATCCCCCAACTTATCCTTCATTACTAGAACTAACATGATCCCCCAACTTGTCTTTCATTACTAGAACCAACACGATCCCCCAACTTGTCCTTCATTACTAGAACCAACATGATTCCCCAACTTATGCTGGCCATACACTATACAGAAAATCGGCCGAACCCATTTTCGAAAAACGAACGTTCGACCGTGACCGCAAACGATCGTGCCATCATATGACCGATAATCTGTTCAGTGGACATGAATAAATAATTTTGTGTTCGTTTTTTTACATATACCTAGTGCAGAAAGTTCGGACGGGAAACACATTAACCTTGCAATTTATCGTACGTTCGGCAGAAATTTTCCAAACATGCCGTTCGTTTTTTTTCCACAAAAACGTCACAAACGATTATCGATTTGTACCCACTAACTTGCCGAAAAACGAACGAAGTGTCCATTCGAACGATTTTTCGGCCGATTTTTCGTATAGTGTATGGCCAGCATTATCCTTCATTACTAGAACTAACATGATTCACCTACTTGTCCATCATTAATAGAACTAACACGATTCCCCAACTTGTCCTTCATTACTAGAACCAACATGATCCCCCAACTTGTCCTTCATTACTAGAACCAACATGATCCCCCAACTTGTCCTTCATTACTAGAACCAATATTATCCTCCAACTTATCCTTCATTACTAGAACCAACATGATTCACCTACTTGTCCTTCATTACTAGAACTAACATGATCCCCCAACTTGTCCTTCATTAATAGAACTAACATGATCCCCAACTTGTCCCTCATTACTAGAACTAACATGATACCCAACTTGTCCCTCATTACTAGAACTAATATGATCCCCCAACTTGTCCTTCATTACTAGAACCAACACGATTCCCCAACTTGTCCTTCATTACTAGAACCAACATGATCCCCCAACTTGTCTTTCATTACTAGAACCAACATGATTCACCTACTTGTCCTTCATTACTAGAACTAACATGATCCCCCAACTTGTCCTTCATTACTAGAACCAACATGATCTCCCAACTTGTCCTTCATTAATAGAACTAACATGATTCACCTACTTGTCCTTCATTACTAGAACCAACATGATCCCCCAACTTGTCCTTCATTACTAGAACCAACATGATCCCCCCAACTTGTCCTTCATTACTAGAACCAACATGATCCCCCAACTTGTCCTTCATTAATAGAACTAACATGATCCCCCAACTTGCCCTTCAATACTAGAACTAACATGATCCCCAACTTGTCCTTCATTACTAGAACTAACATGTTTTCCCCAACTTGTCCTTCATTACTAGAACTAACATGATCCCCAACTTGTCCTTCATTACTAGAACCAACATGATCCCCCAACTTGTCCTTTATTACTAGAACCAACATGATCCCCCAACTTGTCCTTCATTAATAGAACCAACATGATCCCCCAACTTGTCCTTCATTACTAGAACCAACATGATCCCCCAACTTGTCCTTCATTAATAGAACTAACATGATCCCCCAACTTGTCCTTCATTACTAGAACCAACATGATCCCCCAACTTGTCCTTCATTACTAGAACTAACATGATCCCCCAACTTGTCCTTCATTACTAGAACTAACATGATCCCCCAACTTGTCCTTCATTAATAGAACTAACATGATCCCCCAACTTGTCCTTCATTACTAGAACCAACATGATCCCCCAACTTGTCCTTCATTACTAGAACTAACATGATCCCCAACATGTCCCTCATTACTAGAACTAACATGATCCCCCAACTTGTCCTTTATTACTAGAACCAACACGATTCCCCAACTTGTCCTTCATTACTAGAACCAACATGATCCCCCAACTTGTCCTTCATTACTAGAACTAACATGATCCCCAACTTGTCCTTCATTACTAGAACCAACACGATTCCCCAACTTGTCCTTCATTACTAGAACCAACACGATTCCCCAACTTGTCCTTCATTACTAGAACCAACATGATCCCCCAACTTGTCCTTCATTTCTAGAACCAACATGATCCCCCAACTTGTCTTTCATTACTAGAACCAACATGATTCACCTACTTGTCCTTCATTACTAGAACCAACATGATTCGCCAATTTGTTCTTTATTACTAGAACCAACATGATCCCCCAACTTGTCCTTCATTACTAGAACCAACATGATCCCCCAACTTGTCCTTCATTACTAGAACTAAATGATCCCCCAACTTGTCCCTCATTACTAGAACTAACATGATCCCCCAACTTGTCCTTCATTACTAGAACCAACATGATCCCCCAACTTGTCCTTCATTACTAGAACTAACATGATCCCCCAACTTGTCCTTCATTACTAGAACCAACATGATCCCCCAACTTGCCCTTCATTACTAGAACTAAATGATCCCCCAACTTGTCCCTCATTACTAGAACTAACATGATCCCCCAACTTGTCCTTCATTACTAGAACCAACATGATTCCCCAACTTGTCCTTCATTACTAGAACCAACATGATCCCCCAACTTGTCTTTCATTACTAGAACCAACATGATCCCCCAACTTGTCTTTCATTACTAGAACCAACATGATCCCCCAACTTGTCCTTCATTACTAGAACTAAATGATCCCCCAACTTGTCCTTCATTACTAGAACTAACATGATCCCCCAACTTGTCCTTCATTACTAGAACCAACATGATCCCCCAACTTGTCCTTCATTACTAGAACTAAATGATTCCCCAACTTGTCCTTCATTACTAGAACTAACATGATCCCCCAACTTGTCCTTCATTACTAGAACTAAATGATTCCCCAACTTGTCCTTCATTACTAGAACTAACCTGATCCCCCAACTTGTCCTTCACTACCAGAACTAACATGATCCCCCAACTTGTCCTTCATTACTAGAACTAACATGATCCCCCAACTTGTCCTTCATTACTAGAACCAACATGATCCCCCAACTTGTCCTTCATTACTAGAACTAACATGATCCCCCAACTTGTCCTTTATTACTAGAACCAACATGATCCCCCAACTTGTCCTTCATTACTAGAACCAACATGATCCCCCAACTTGTCCTTCATTACCAGAACTAACATGATCCCCCAACTTGTCCTTCATTACTAGAACCAACATGATCCCCCAACTTGTCCTTCATTACTAGAACCAACATGATCCCCCAACTTGTCCTTCATTACTAGAACTAAATGATCCCCCAACTTGTCCTTCACTACCAGAACTAACATGATCCCCCAACTTGTCCTTCATTACTAGAACTAACATGATCCCCCAACTTGTCCTTCATTACTAGAACCAACATGATCCCCCAACTTGTCCTTCATTACTAGAACTAACATGATCCCCCAACTTGTCCTTCATTACTAGAACCAACATGATCCCCCAACTTGTCCTTCATTACTAGAACCAACATGATCCCCCAACTTGTCCTTCATTACCAGAACTAACATGATCCCCCAACTTGTCCTTCATTACTAGAACCAACATGATCCCCCAACTTGTCCTTCATTACTAGAACTAACATGATCCCCCAACTTGTCCTTCATTACTAGAACTAACATGATCCCCCAACTTGTCCTTCATTACTAGAACCAACATGATCCCCCAACTTGTCCTTCATTACTAGAACCAACATGATCCCCCGACTTGTTCTTTATTGCTAGAACCAACATTATCCTCCAACTTGTCCTTCATTACTAGAACCAACATGATCCCCCAACTTGTCCTTCATTACTAGAACTAACATGATCCCCCAACTTGTCCTTCATTACTAGAACTAACATGATCCCCCAACTTGTCCTTCATTACTAGAACCAACATGATCCCCCAACTTGTTCTTTATTGCTAGAACCAACATGATCCCCCAACTTGTCCTTCATTACTAACATGATCCCCCAACTTGTCCTTCATTACTAGAACCAACATGATCCCCCAACTTGTTCTTTATTGCTAGAACCAACATTATCCTCCAACTTGTCTTTCATTACTAGAACCAACATGATCCCCCAACGTGTCCTTCATTACTAGAACCAATATGATCCCCCAACTGTCTTTCATTAGTAGAACTAACACGATCCCCAACTTGTCCTTCATTACTAGAACCAACATGATTCCCCAACTTGTCCCTCATTACTAGAACCAACACGATTCCCCAACTTGTCCTTCATTACTAGAACCAACATGATCCCCCAACTTGTCCTTCATTACTAACATGATCCCCCAACTTGTCCTTCATTACTAACATGATCCCCCAACTTGTCCTTCACTACCAGAACTAACATGATCCCCCAACTTGTCCTTCATTACTAACATGATCCCCCAACTTGTCCTTCAGTACTAGAACTAACATGATCCCCCAACTTGTCCTTCATTACTAGAACTAACATGATCCCCCAACTTGTCCTTCATTACTAGAACCAACATGATCCCCCAACTTGTCCTTCATTACTAGAACTAAATGATCCCCCAACTTGTCCCTCATTACTAGAAGTAACATGATCCCCCAACTTGTCCTTCATTACTAGAACCAACATGATTCCCCAACTTGTTCTTCATTACTAGAACCAACATGATCCCCCAACTTATCCTTCATTACTAGAACCAACATGATCCCCCAACTTGTTCTTTATTGCTAGAACCAACATTATCCTCCAACTTGTCCTTCATTACTAGAACCAACATGATCCCCCAACTTGTTCTTTATTGCTAGAACCAACATTATCCTCCAACTTGTCCTTCATTACTAGAACTAGCATGATCCCCCAACTTGTCTTTCATTAGTAGAACCAACATGATCCCCCAACGTGTCCTTCATTACTAGAACCAACATGATCCCCCAACTGTCTTTCATTAGTAGAACTAACACGATCCCCAACTTGTCCTTCATTACTAGAACCAACATGATCCCCCAACTTGTCCTTCATTACTAGAACTAACATGATCCCCCAACTTGTCCTTCATTACTAGAACTAACATGATTCCCCAACTTGTTCTTCATTACTAGAACCAACATGATCCCCCAACTTGTCCTTCATTACTAGAACCAACATGATTCCCCAACTTGTCCTTCATTACTAGAACCAACATGATCCCCCAACTTGTCTTTCATTACTAGAACCAACATCATCACCCAACTTGTCCTTCATTACTAGAACTAACATGATCCCCCAACTTGTCCTTCATTACTAGAACTAACATGAATCCCCCAACTTGTCTTTCATTACTAGAACTAACATGATCCCCCAACTTGTCCTTCATTACTAGAACCAACATGATTCTCCAACTTGTCCTTCATTACTAGAACCAACATGATCCCCCAACTTGTCCTTCATTACTAGAACTAAATGATCCCCCAACTTGTCCTTCATTACTAGAACTAACATGATCCCCCAACTTGTCCTTCATTACTAGAACCAACATGATCCCCCAACTTGTCCTTCATTACTAGAACTAAATGATTCCCCAACTTGTCCTTCATTACTAGAACTAACATGATCCCCCAACTTGTCCTTCATTACTAGAACTAAATGATCCCCCAACTTGTCCTTCATTACTAGAACTAACATGATCCCCCAACTTGTCCTTCATTACTAGAACCAACATGATCCCCCAACTTGTCCTTCATTACTAGAACTAACATGATCCCCCAACTTGTCCTTCATTACTAGAACCAACATGATCCCCCAACTTGTTCTTTATTGCTAGAACCAACATTATCCTCCAACTTGTCTTTCATTACTAGAACCAATATGATCCCCCAACTGTCTTTCATTAGTAGAACTAACACGATCCCCAACTTGTCCTTCATTACTAGAACCAACATGATTCGCCAATTTGTTCTTCATTACTAGAACTAACATGATTCCCCAACTTGTCCCTCATTACTAGAACCAACACGATTCCCCAACTTGTCCTTCATTACTAGAACCAACATGATCCCCCAACTTGTCCTTCATTACTAGAACCAACATAATCCCCCAACTTGTCCTTCATTACTAGAACTAACATGATTCCCCAACTTGTCCTTCATTACTAGAACTAACATGATTCCCCAACCTGTCCTTCATTACTAGAACCAACATGATCCCCCAACTTGTCTTTCTTTACTAGAACCAACATGATTCACCTACTTGTCCTTCATTACTAGAACTAACATGAATCCCCAACTTGTCCTTCATTACTAGAACTAACATGATCCCCCAACTTGTCCTTCATTACTAGAACCAACATGATCCCCCAACTTGTCTTTCATTACTAGAACTAACATGAATCCCCAACTTGTCCTTCATTAATAGAACTAACATGATTCACCAACTTGTCCTTCATTAATAGAACTAACATGATCCCCCAACTTGTCCTTCATTAATAGAACTAACATGATCCCCCAACTTGTCCTTCATTACCAACATGATCCCCCAACTTGTCCTTCATTACTAGAACCAACATGATCCCCCAACTGTCTTTCATTAGTAGAACTAACACTATCCCCAACTTGTCCTTCATTACTAGAACCAACATGATTCCCCAACTTGTTCTTCATTACTAGAACCAACATGATCCCCCAACTTATCCTTCATTACTAGAACCAACATGATCCCCCAACTTGTTCTTTATTGCTAGAACCAACATTATCCTCCAACTTGTCCTTCATTACTAGAACCAACATGATCCCCCAACTTGTTCTTTATTGCTAGAACCAACATTATCCTCCAACTTGTCCTTCATTACTAGAACTAGCATGATCCCCCAACTTGTCTTTCATTAGTAGAACCAACATGATCCCCCAACGTGTCCTTCATTACTAGAACCAACATGATCCCCCAACTGTCTTTCATTAGTAGAACTAACACGATCCCCAACTTGTCCTTCATTACTAGAACCAACATGATCCCCCAACTTGTCCTTCATTACTAGAACTAACATGATCCCCCAACTTGTCCTTCATTACTAGAACTAACATGATTCCCCAACTTGTTCTTCATTACTAGAACCAACATGATCCCCCAACTTGTCCTTCATTACTAGAACCAACATGATCCCCCAACTTGTCCTTCATTACTAGAACCAACATGATCCCCCAACCTGTCCTTCATTACTAGAACTAACATGATTCCCCAACTTGTCCTTCATTACTAGAACTAACATGATCCCCCAACTTGTCCTTCATTACTAGAACTAATATGATCCCCCAACTTGTCCTTCATTACTAGAACTAACATGATCCCCCAACTTGTTCTTCATTACTAGAACAAACATGATCCCCCAACTTGTCCTTCATTACTAACATGATCCCCCAACTTGTCCTTCATTACTAGAACTAACATGATCCCCCAACTTGTCCTTCATTACTAGAACTAACATGATCCCCCAACTTGTCCTTGATTACTAGAACTAACATGATCCCCCAACTTGTCCTTAACTACCAGAACTAACATGATCCCCCAACTTGTCCTTCATTACTAACATGATCCCCCAACTTGTCCTTCATTAATAGAACCAACATGATCCCCCAACTTGTCCTTCATTACTAGAACCAACATGATCCCCCAACTTGTCCTTCATTACTAGAACCAACATGATCCCCCAACTTGTCCTTCATTATTAGAACTAACATGATCCCCCAACTTGTCTTTCATTACTAGAACCAACATGATCCCCCAACTTGTCCTTCATTACTAGAACCAACATGATCCCCAACTTGTCCTTCATTACTAGAACTAAATGATTCCCCAACTTGTCCTTCATTACTAGAACTAACATGATCCCCCAACTTGTCCTTCATTACTAGAACTAACATGATCCCCCAACTTGTCCTTCATTACTAGAACTAACATGATCCCCCAACTTGTCCTTCATTACTAGAACTAACATGATCCCCCAACTTGTCCTTCATTACTAGAACTAACATGATCCCCCAACTTGTCCTTCACTACCAGAACTAACATGATCCCCCAACTTGTCCTTCATTACTAACATGATCCCCCAACTTGTCCTTCATTACTAGAACTAACATGATCCCCCCAACTTGTCCTTCATTAATAGAACCAACATGATCCCCCAACTTGTCCTTCATTACTAGAACCAACATGATCCCCCAACTTGTCCTTCATTACTAGAACCAACATGATCCCCCAACTTGTCCCTCATTAGTAGAACTAACATGATCCCCCAACTTATCCTTCATTACTAGAACCAACATGATCCCCCAACTTGTCCTTCATTACTAGAACTAACATGATCCCCCAACTTGTCCCTCATTATTAGAACTAACATGATTCCCCAACTTGTCTTTCATTACTAGAACTAACATGATCCCCAACTTGTCTTTCATTACTAGAACTAACATGATCCCCAACTTGTCCTTCATTACTAGAACTAACATGATCCTCCAACTTGTCCTTCATTACTAGAACTAAATGATCCCCCAACTTGTCCTTCATTACTAGAACTAACATGATCCCCCAACTTGTCCTTCATTACTAGAACTAACATGATCCCCCAACTTGTCCTTCATTACTAGAACCAACATGATCCCCCAACTTGTCCTTCATTACTAGAACTAAATGATTCCTCAACTTGTCCTTCATTACTAGAACCAACATGATCCCCCAACTTGTCCTTCATTACTAGAACCAACATGATCCCCCAACTTGTCCTTCATTACTAGAACCAACATGATCCCCCAACTTGTCCTTCATTACTAGAACCAACATGATCCCCCAACTTGTCCTTCATTACTAGAACTAACATGACTCCCCAACTTGTACTTCATTACTAGAACTAACATGATCCCCCAACTTGTCCTTCATTACTAGAACTAACATGATTCCCCAACTTGTCCTTCATTACTAGAACTAACATGATCCCCCAACTTGTCTTTCATTACTAGAACCAACATGATCCCCCAACTTGTCCTTCATTACTAACATGATCCCCCAACTTGTCCTTCATTACTAGAACTAACATGATTCCCCAACCTGTCCTTCATTACTAGAACCAACATGATCCCCCAACTTGCCCTTCATTACTAGAACCAACATGATCCCCCAACTTGTCCTTCATTACTAGAACCAACATGATCCCCCAACTTGTCCTTCATTACTAGAACCAACATGATCCCCCAACTTGTCCTTCATTATTAGAACCAACATGATCCCCCAACTTGTCCTTCATTACTAGAACTAACATGAATCCCCAACTTGTCCTTCATTACTAGAACTAACATGATCCCCCAACTTGTTCTTCATTACTAGAACCAACATGATTCACCTACTTGTCCTTCATTACTAGAACCAACATGATCCCCCAACTTATCCTTCATTACTAGAACCAACATGATCCCCCAACTTGTCCTTCATTACTAGAACTAACATGATCCCCCAACTTGTCCCTCATTATTAGAACTAACATGATTCCCCCAACTTGTCCTTCATTACTAGAACTAAATGATTCCCCAACTTGTCCTTCATTACTAGAACCAACATGATCCCCCAACTTGTCCTTCATTACTAGAACTAAATGATTCCCCAACTTGTCCTTCATTACTAGAACCAACATGATCCCCCAACTTGTCCTTCATTACTAGAACTAACATGAATCCCCCAACTTGTCCTTCATTACTAGAACTAACATGATCCCCCAACTTGTTCTTCATTACTAGAACCAACATGATCCCCCAACTTATCCTTCATTACTAACATGATCCCCCAACTTGTCCTTCATTACTAGAACCAACATGATTCTCCCAACTTGTCCTTCATTACTAGAACCAACATGATCCCCCAACTTGTCCCTCATTACTAGAACTAACATGATTCCCCAACTTGTTCTTCATTACTAGAACCAACATGATCCCCCAACTTATCCTTCATTACTAGAACCAACATGATCCCCCAACTTGTCCTTCATTACTAGAACTAAATGATCCCCCAACTTGTCCTTCATTACTAGAACTAAATGATCCCCCAACTTGTCCTTCATTACTAGAACCAACATGATCCCCCAACTTGTCCCTCATTACTAGAACCAACATGATCCCCCAACTTGTCCTTCATTACTAGAACCAACATGATCCCCCAACTTGTCCTTCATTACTAGAACTAACATGATCCCCCAACTTGTCCTTCATTACTAGAACTAAATGATCCCCCTACTTGTCTTTCATTACTAGAACTAAATGATCCCCCAACTTGTCCTTCATTACTAGAACTAAATGATCCCCCAACTTGTCCTTCATTACTAGAACCAACATGATCCCCCAACTTGTCCTTCATTACTAGAACTAACATGATCCCCCAACTTGTCCTTCATTACTAGAACTAACATGATCCCCCAACTTGTCCTTCATTACTAGAACTAACATGATCCCCCAACTTGTCCTTCATTACTAGAACCAACATGATCCCCCAACTTGTCCTTCATTACTAGAACTAACATGATCCCCCAACTTGTCCTTCATTACTAGAACTAAATGATCCCCCTACTTGTCTTTCATTACTAGAACTAACATGATCCCCAACTTGTCCTTCATTACTAGAACTAACATTAATCTCCCAACTTGTCTTTCATTACTAGAACTAACATGATCCCCAACTTGTCCTTCATTACTAGAACTAAATGATCCCCCAACTTGTCCTTCATTACTAGAACCAACATGATCCCCCAACTTGTCCTTCATTACTAGAACCAACATGATCCCCCAACTTGCCCTTCATTACTAGAACTAACATGAATCCCCCAACTTGTCCTTCATTACTAGAACCAACATGATCCCCCAACTTGTCCTTCATTACTAGAACCAACATGATCCCCCAACTTGTCCTTCATTACTAGAACTAACATGATCCCCCAACTTGTCCTTCATTACTAACATGATCCCCCAACTTGTCCTTCATTACTAGAACCAACATGATCCCCCAACTTGTCCTTCATTACTAGAACTAACATGATCCCCCAACTTGTCCTTCATTACTAACATGATCCCCCAACTTGTCCTTCATTACTAGAACTAACATGATCCCCCAACTTGTCCTTCATTACTAGAACCAACATGATCCCCCAACTTGCCCTTCATTACTAGAACCAACATGATCCCCCAACTTGTCCTTCATTACTAGAACCAACATGATCCCCCAACTTGCCCTTCATTACTAGAACCAACATGATCCCCCAACTTGTCCTTCATTACTAGAACCAACATGATCCCCCAACTTGTCCTTGATTACTAGAACCTACATGATCCCCCAACTTGCCCTTCATTACTAGAACTAACATGATCCCCCAACTTGTCCTTCATTACTAGAACCAACATGATCCCCTAACTTGTCCTTCATTACTAGAACCAACATGATCCCTCAACTTGTCCTTCATTACTAGAACCAACATGATCCCCCAACTTGTCCTTCATTACTAGAACCAACATGATTCACCAACTTGCCCTTCATTACTAGAACCAACATGATCCTCCAACTTGTCCTTCATTACTAGAACCAACATGATCCCCCAACTTGCCCTTCATTATTAGAACTAACATGATCCCCCAACTTGCCCTTCAATACTAGAACCAACATGATCCCCCAACTTGCCCTTCATTACTAGAACCAACATGATCCCCCAACTTGTCTTTCATTACTAGAACCAACACGATCCCCCAACTTGTCTTTCATTACTAGAACCAACATGATCCCCCAACTTGCCCTTCATTACTAGAACCAACATGATCCCCCAACTTGCCCTTCATTACTAGAACCAACATGATCCTCCAACTTGTCCTTCATTACTAGAACCAACATGATCCCCCAACTTGTCCTTCATTACTAGAACCAACATGATCCTCCAACTTGTCCTTCATTACTAGAACCAACATGATCCCCCAACTTGCCCTTCATTATTAGAACTAACATGATCCCCCAACTTGCCCTTCAATACTAGAACCAACATGATCCCCCAACTTGCCCTTCATTACTAGAACCAACATGATCCCCCAACTTGTCTTTCATTACTAGAACCAACACGATCCCCCAACTTGTCTTTCATTACTAGAACCAACATGATCCCCCAACTTGCCCTTCATTACTAGAACCAACATGATCCCCCAACTTGCCCTTCATTACTAGAACCAACATGATCCTCCAACTTGTCCTTCATTACTAGAACCAACATGATCCCCCAACTTGTCCTTCATTACTAGAACCAACATGATCCCCCAACTTGCCCTTCATTATTAGAACTAACATGATCCCCCAACTTGCCCTTCATTACTAGAACTAACATGATCCCCCAACTTGTCCTTCATTACTAGAACCGACATGATCCCCCAACTTGTCCTTCATTACTAGAACCGACATGATCCCCCAACTTGTCCTTCATTACTAGAACCGACATGATCCCCCAACTTGTCCTTCATTACTAGAACCGACATGATCCCCCAACTTGCCCTTCATTATTAGAACCAACATGATCCCACAACTTGCCCTTCATTACTAGAACCAACATGATTCACCAACTTGCCCTTCATTACTAGAACCAACATGATCCCCCAACTTGTCCTTCATTACTAGAACCAACATGATCCTCCAACTTGTCCTTCATTACTAGAACCAACATGATCCCCCAACTTGCCCTTCATTATTAGAACTAACATGATCCCCCAACTTGCCCTTCATTACTAGAACCAACATGATTCACCAACTTGCCCTTCATTTCTAGAACCAACATGATCCCCCAACTTGTCTTTCATTACTAGAACCAACATGATCCCCGAACTTGCCCTTCATTATTAGAACCAACATGATCCCCCAACTTGCCCTTCATTACTAGGACCAACATGATCCCCCATCTTGTCCTTCATTATTAGAACCAATATGATCCCCCAACTTGCCCTTCATTACTAGAACCAACATGATCCCCCAAACTTGTCCTTCATTATTAGAACCAATATGATCCCCCAACTTGCCCTTCATTACTAGAACCAACATGATCCCCCAACTTGCCCTTCATTATTAGAACCAATATGATCCCCCAACTTGCCCTTCATTACTAGAACCAACATGATTCCCCAACTTGCCCTTCATTACTAGAACCAATATGATCCCCCAACTTGTCTTTCATTACTAGAACCAACATGATCCCCCAACTTGCCCTTCAATACTAGAACCAACATGATCCCCCAACTTGCCCTTCATTACTAGAACCAACATGATCCCCCAACTTGTCTTTCATTACTAGAACCAACATGATCCCCCAACTTGTCTTTCATTACTAGAACCAACATGATCCCCCAACTTGTCTTTCATTACTAGAACCAACATGATCCCCCAACTTGCCCTTCAATACTAGAACCAACATGATCCCCCAACTTGTCTTTCATTACTAGAACCAACATGATCCCCCAACTTGTCCTACATTACTAGAACCAACATGATCCCCCAACTTGTCTTTCATTACTAGAACCAACATGATCCCCCAACTTGCCCTTCAATACTAGAACCAACATGATCCCCCAACTTGCCCTTCATTACTAGAACCAACATGATCCCCCAACTTGTCTTTCATTACTAGAACCAACATGATCCCCCAACTTGTCTTTCATTACTAGAACCAACATGATCCCCCAACTTGTCTTTCATTACTAGAACCAACATGATCCCCCAACTTGCCCTTCATTACTAGAACCAACATGATCCCCCAACTTGCCCTTCATTACTAGAACCAACATGATCCCCAACTTGTCCTTCATTACTAGAACTAAATGATCCCCCAACTTGTCCTTCATTACTAGAACCAACATGATCCCCCAACGTGTCCTTCATTACTAGAACCAACATGAATCCCCCAACTTGTCTTTCATTACTAGAACCAACATGATCCCCCAACTTGTCTTTCATTACTAGAACCAACATGATTCCCCAACTTGTTCTTCATTACTAGAACCAACATGATCCCCCAACTTTTCCTTCATTACTAGAACTAACATGATCCCCCAACTTGCCCTTCATTACTAGAACCAACATGATCCCCCAACTTGTCTTTCATTACTAGAACAAACATGATCCCCCAAATTGTCTTTCATTACTAGAACCAACATGATCCCCCAACTTGCCCTTCAATACTAGAACCAACATGATCCCCCAACTTGCCCTTCATTACTAGAACCAATATGATCCCCCAACTTGTCCTACATTACTAGAACCAACATGATCCCCCCAACTTGTCTTTCATTACTAGAACCAACATGATCCCCCAACTTGCCCTTCATTACTAGAACCAACATGATCCCCCAACTTGTCTTTCATTACTAGAACCAACATGATCCCCCAACTTGTCTTTCATTACTAGAACCAACATGATTCCCCAACTTGTCTTTCATTACTAGAACCAACATGATCCCCCAACTTGCCCTTCAATACTAGAACCAACATGATCCCCCAACTTGTCTTTCATTACTAGAACCAACATGATCCCCCAACTTGTCCTACATTACTAGAACCAACATGATCCCCAACTTGTCCTTCATTACTAGAACTAAATGATCCCCCAACTTGTCCTTCATTACTAGAACCAACATGATCCCCCAACGTGTCCTTCATTACTAGAACCAACATGAATCCCCCAACTTGTCTTTCATTACTAGAACCAACATGATCCCCCAACTTGTCTTTCATTACTAGAACCAACATGATCCCCAACTTGTCCTTCATTACTAGAACTAAATGATCCCCCAACTTGTCCTTCATTACTAGAACCAACATGATCCCCCAACGTGTCCTTCATTACTAGAACCAACATGAATCCCCCAACTTGTCTTTCATTACTAGAACCAACATGATCCCCCAACTTGTCTTTCATTACTAGAACCAACATGATCCCCAACTTGTCCTTCATTACTAGAACTAAATGATCCCCCAACTTGTCCTTCATTACTAGAACCAACATGATCCCCCAACGTGTCCTTCATTACTAGAACCAACATGAATCCCCCAACTTGTCTTTCATTACTAGAACCAACATGATCCCCCAACTTGTCCTTCATTACTAGAACCAACATGATCCTCCAACTTGTCCTTCATTACTAGAACCAACATGATCCCCCAACTTGCCCTTCATTATTAGAACTAACATGATCCCCCAACTTGCCCTTCATTACTAGAACCAACATGATTCACCAACTTGCCCTTCATTTCTAGAACCAACATGATCCCCCAACTTGTCTTTCATTACTAGAACCAACATGATCCCCGAACTTGCCCTTCATTATTAGAACCAACATGATCCCCCAACTTGCCCTTCATTACTAGGACCAACATGATCCCCCATCTTGTCCTTCATTATTAGAACCAATATGATCCCCCAACTTGCCCTTCATTACTAGAACCAACATGATCCCCCAAACTTGTCCTTCATTATTAGAACCAATATGATCCCCCAACTTGCCCTTCATTACTAGAACCAACATGATCCCCCAACTTGCCCTTCATTATTAGAACCAATATGATCCCCCAACTTGCCCTTCATTACTAGAACCAACATGATTCCCCAACTTGCCCTTCATTACTAGAACCAATATGATCCCCCAACTTGTCTTTCATTACTAGAACCAACATGATCCCCCAACTTGCCCTTCAATACTAGAACCAACATGATCCCCCAACTTGCCCTTCATTACTAGAACCAACATGATCCCCCAACTTGTCTTTCATTACTAGAACCAACATGATCCCCCAACTTGTCTTTCATTACTAGAACCAACATGATCCCCCAACTTGTCTTTCATTACTAGAACCAACATGATCCCCCAACTTGCCCTTCAATACTAGAACCAACATGATCCCCCAACTTGTCTTTCATTACTAGAACCAACATGATCCCCCAACTTGTCTTTCATTACTAGAACCAACATGATCCCCCAACTTGCCCTTCAATACTAGAACCAACATGATCCCCCAACTTGCCCTTCATTACTAGAACCAACATGATCCCCCAACTTGTCTTTCATTACTAGAACCAACATGATCCCCCAACTTGTCTTTCATTACTAGAACCAACATGATCCCCCAACTTGTCTTTCATTACTAGAACCAACATGATCCCCCAACTTGTCCTTCATTACTAGAACCAACATGATTCACCAACTTGCCCTTCATTACTAGAACCAACATGATCCCCCAACTTGTCCTTCATTACTAGAACCAACATGATCCTCCAACTTGTCCTTCATTACTAGAACCAACATGATCCCCCAACTTGCCCTTCATTATTAGAACTAACATGATCCCCCAACTTGCCCTTCAATACTAGAACCAACATGATCCCCCAACTTGCCCTTCATTACTAGAACCAACATGATCCCCCAACTTGTCTTTCATTACTAGAACCAACATGATTCACCAACTTGCCCTTCATTACTAGAACCAACATGATCCCCCAACTTGTCCTTCATTACTAGAACCAACATGATCCTCCAACTTGTCCTTCATTACTAGAACCAACATGATCCCCCAACTTGCCCTTCATTATTAGAACTAACATGATCCCCCAACTTGCCCTTCATTACTAGAACCAACATGATTCACCAACTTGCCCTTCATTTCTAGAACCAACATGATCCCCCAACTTGTCTTTCATTACTAGAACCAACATGATCCCCGAACTTGCCCTTCATTATTAGAACCAACATGATCCCCCAACTTGCCCTTCATTACTAGGACCAACATGATCCCCCATCTTGTCCTTCATTATTAGAACCAATATGATCCCCCAACTTGCCCTTCATTACTAGAACCAACATGATCCCCCAACTTGCCCTTCATTATTAGAACCAATATGATCCCCCAACTTGCCCTTCATTACTAGAACCAACATGATTCCCCAACTTGCCCTTCATTACTAGAACCAATATGATCCCCCAACTTGTCTTTAATTACTAGAACCAACATGATCCCCCAACTTGCCCTTCAATACTAGAACCAACATGATCCCCCAACTTGCCCTTCATTACTAGAACCAACATGATCCTCCAACTTGTCCTTCATTACTAGAACTAAATGATCCCCCAACTTGTCCTTCATTACTAGAACCAACATGATCCCCCAACGTGTCCTTCATTACTAGAACTAACATGAATCCCCAACTTGTCCTTCATTACTAGAACCAACATGATCCCCCAACTTGTCTTTCATTACTAGAACCAACATGATCCCCCAACTTGTCCTACATTACTAGAACCAACATGATCCCCCAACTTGTCTTTCATTACTAGAACCAACATGATCCCCCAACTTGTCTTTCATTACTAGAACCAACATGATCCCCCAACTTGCCCTTCAATACTAGAACCAACATGATCCCCCAACTTGTCTTTCATTACTAGAACCGACATGATCCCCCAACTTGTCCTTCATTACTAGAACCAACATGATCCCCCAACTTGCCCTTCATTATTAGAACCAACATGATCCCACAACTTGCCCTTCATTACTAGAACCAACATGATTCACCAACTTGCCCTTCATTACTAGAACCAACATGATCCCCCAACTTGTCCTTCATTACTAGAACCAACATGATCCTCCAACTTGTCCTTCATTACTAGAACCAACATGATCCCCCAACTTGCCCTTCATTATTAGAACTAACATGATCCCCCAACTTGTCCTTCATTACTAGAACCAACATGATCCCCCAACTTGTCTTTCATTACTAGAACTAAATGATCCCCCAACTTGTCCTTCATTACTAGAACTAAATGATCCCCCAACTTGTCCTTCATTACTAGAACCAACATGATTCACCAACTTGCCCTTCATTTCTAGAACCAACATGATCCCCCAAATTGTCTTTCATTACTAGAACCAACATGATCCCCGAACTTGCCCTTCATTATTAGAACCAACATGATCCCCCAACTTGCCCTTCATTACTAGGACCAACATGATCCCCCATCTTGTCCTTCATTATTAGAACCAATATGATCCCCCAACTTGCCCTTCATTACTAGAACCAACATGATCCCCCAACTTGTCTTTCATTATTAGAACCAATATGATCCCCCAACTTGCCCTTCATTACTAGAACCAACATGATCCCCCAACTTGTCTTTCATTATTAGAACCAATATGATCCCCCAACTTGTCCTTCATTATTAGAACCAATATGATCCCCCAACTTGCCCTTCATTACTAGAACCAACATGATCCCCCAACTTGCCCTTCATTATTAGAACCAATATGATCCCCCAACTTGCCCTTCATTACTAGAACCAACATGATCCCCCAACTTGCCCTTCATTATTAGAACCAACATGATCCCCCAACTTGTCCTTCATTACTAGAACCAACATGATCACCCAACTTGTCCGTCATTACTAGAACCAACATGATCCCCCAAATTGTCCTTCATTTCTAGAACCAACATGATCCCCCAACTTGTCCTTCATTACTAGAACCAACATGATCCCCAACTTGTCCTTCATTACTAGAACTAAATGATCCCCCAACTTGTCCTTCATTACTAGAACCAACGTGTCCTTCATTACTAGAACCAACATGATCCCCCAACTTGTCTTTCATTACTAGAACCAACATGATCCCCCAACTTGTCTTTCATTACTAGAACCAACATGATCCCCCAACTTGTCTTTCATTACTAAAACCAACATGATCCCCCAACTTGCCCTTCATTACTAGAACCAACATGATCCCCCAACTTGCCCTTCATTACTAGAACCAACATGATCCCCCAACTTGTCCTTCATTACTAGAACCAACATGATCCCCCAACTTGTCCTTCATTACTAGAACCAACATGATCCCCCAACTTGTCCTTGATTACTAGAACCAACATGATCCCCCAACTTGCCCTTCATTACTAGAACTAACATGATCCCCCAACTTGTCCTTCATTACTAGAACCAACATGATCCCCCAACTTGTCCTTCATTACTAGAACCAACATGAATCCCCAACTTGTCTTTCATTACTAGAACCAACATGATCCCCCAACTTGTCTTTCATTACTAGAACCAACATGATCCACCAACTTGCCCTTCATTACTAGAACCAACATGATCCCCCAACTTGTCCTTCATTACTAGAACCGACATGATCCCCCAACTTGTCCTTCATTATTAGAACTAACATGAATCCCCAACTTGTCCTTCATTACTAGAACCAACATGATCCCCAACTTGTCCTTCATTACTAGAACTAAATGATCCCCCAACTTGTCCTTCATTACTAGAACCAACATGATCCCCCAACTTGTCCTTCATTACTAGAACCAACATGATCCCCCAACTTGTCCTTCATTACTAGAACTAACATGAATCCCCAACTTGTCCTTCATTACTAGAACCAACATGATCCCCAACTTGTCCTTCATTACTAGAACTAAATGATCTCCCAACTTGTCCTTCATTACTAGAACCAACATGATCCCCCAACTTGTCTTTCATTACTAGAACCAACATGATCCCCCAACTTGCCCTTCATTACTAGAACCAACATGATCCCACAACTTGCCCTTCATTACTAGAACCAACATGATTCACCAACTTGCCCTTCATTACTAGAACCAACATGATCCCCCAACTTGTCCTTCATTACTAGAACCAACATGATCCTCCAACTTGTCCTTCATTACTAGAACCAACATGATCCCCCAACTTGCCCTTCAATACTAGAACCAACATGATCCCCCAACTTGCCCTTCATTACTAGAACCAACATGATTCACCAACTTGCCCTTCATTTCTAGAACCAACATGATCCCCCAACTTGTCTTTCATTACTAGAACCAACATGATCCCCGAACTTGCCCTTCATTACTAGAACCAACATGATTCACCAACTTGCCCTTCATTTCTAGAACCAACATGATCCCCCAACTTGTCTTTCATTACTAGAACCAACATGATCCCCCAAACTTGTCCTTCATTATTAGAACCAATATGATCCCCCAACTTGCCCTTCATTACTAGAACCAACATGATCCCCCAACTTGCCCTTCATTACTAGAACCAACATGATTCCCCAACTTGCCCTTCATTACTAGAACCAATATGATCCCCCAACTTGTCTTTCATTACTAGAACCAACATGATCCCCCAACTTGCCCTTCATTACTAGAATCAACATGATCCCCCAACTTGTCTTTCATTACTAGAACCGACATGATCCCCCAACTTGTCTTTCATTACTAGAACCAACATGATCCCCCAACTTGTCTTTCATTACTAGAACCAACATGATCCCCCAACTTGTCTTTCATTACTAGAACCAACATGATCCCCCAACTTGCCCTTCATTACTAGAACCAACATGATCCCCCAACTTGCCCTTCATTACTAGAACCAACATGATCCCCCAACTTGTCCTTCATTACTAGAACCAACATGATCCCCCAACTTGTCCTTCATTACTAGAACCAACATGATCCCCCAACTTGTCCTTCATTACTAGAACCAACATGATCCCCCAACTTGTCTTTCATTACTAGAACTAAATGATCCCCCAACTTGTCCTTCATTACTAGAACTAAATGATCCCCCAACTTGTCCTTCATTACTAGAACCAACATGATCCCCCAACTTGTCCTTCATTACTAGAACCAACATGATCCCCCAACTTGTCCTTCATTACTAGAACTAACATGAATCCCCAACTTGTCCTTCATTACTAGAACCAACATGATCCCCAACTTGTCCTTCATTACTAGAACTAAATGATCTCCCAACTTGTCCTTCATTACTAGAACCAACATGATCCCCCAACTTGTCTTTCATTACTAGAACCAACATGATCCCCCAACTTGCCCTTCATTACTAGAACTAACATGATCCCCCAACTTGTCTTTCATTACTAGAACCAACATGATCCCCCAACTTGTCCTTCATTACTAGAACCAACATGATCCCCCAACTTGTCCTTCATTACTAGAACCAACATGATCCCCCAACTTGTCCTTCATTACTAACATGATCCCCCAACTTGTCTTTCATTGCTAGAACCAACATGATCCCCCAACTTGTCCTTCATTACTAACATGATCCCCAACTTGTCCTTCATTACTAACATGATCCTCCAACTTGTCCTTCATTACTAGAACCAACATGATCCCCCAACTTGTCCTTCATTACTAGAACCAACATGATCACCCAACTTGTCCTTCATTACTCGAACCAACATGATCCCCCAAATTGTCCTTCATTTCTAGAACCAATATCATCCCCAAACTTGTCCTTCATTACTAGAACCAACATGATCCCCCAACTTGCCCTTCATTATTAGAACTAACATGATCCCCCAACTTGCCCTTCATTACTAGAACTAACATGATCCCCCAACTTGTCTTTCATTACTAGAACCAACATGATCCCCCAACTTGTCCTTCATTACTAGAACCAACATGATCCCCCAACTTGTCCTTCATTACTAGAACTAAATGATCCCCCAACTTGTCCTTCATTACTAGAACCAACATGATCCCCCAACGTGTCCTTCATTACTAGAACTAACATGAATCCCCCAACTTGTCTTTCATTACTAGAACCAACATGATCCCCCAACTTGCCCTTCATTATTAGAACCAACATGATCCCCCAACTTGCCCTTCATTACTAGAACTAACATGATCCCCCAACTTGTCCCTCATTACTAGAACTAACATGATCCCCCAAATTGTCCTTCATTTCTAGAACCAATATGATCCCCAACTTGTCCTTCATTATTAGAACCAATATGATCCCCCAACTTGCCCTTCATTACTAGAACCAACATGATCCCCCAACTTGCCCTTCATTATTAGAACCAATATGATCCCCCAACTTGCCCTTCATTACTAGAACCAACATGATCCCCCAACTTGCCCTTCATTATTAGAACCAACATGATCCCCCAACTTGTCCTTCATTACTAGAACCAACATGATCACCCAACTTGTCCTTCATTACTAGAACTAACATGACTCCCCAACTTGTCCTTCATTACTAACATGATCCTCCAACTTGTCCTTCATTACTAGAACCAACATGATCCCCCAACTTGTCCTTCATTACTAGAACCAACATGATCCCCCAACTTGTCCTTCATTACTAGAACCAACATGATCCCCCAACTTCTCCTTCATTACTAGAACTAACATGATCCCCCAACTTGTCCTTCATTACTAGAACTAACATGATCCCCCAACTTGTCCTTCATTACTAACATGATCCCCCAACTTGTCTTTCATTGCTAGAACCAACATGATCCCCCAACTTGTCCTTCATTACTAACATGATCCCCAACTTGTCCTTCATTACCAACATGATCCTCCAACTTGTCCTTCATTACTAGAACCAACATGATCCCCCAACTTGCCCTTCATTTCTAGAACCAACATGATCCCCCAACTTGTCCTTCATTACTAGAACCAACATGATCCCCCAACTTGTCCTTCATTACTAGAACCAACATGATCCCCCAACTTGTCCTTCATTACTAGAACCAACATGATCCCCCAACTTGTCCTTCATTACTAGAACCAACATGATCCCCCAACTTGCCCTTCATTACTAGAACTAACATGATCCCTCAACTTGTCCTTCATTACTAGAACCAACATGAATCCCCAACTTGTCTTTCATTACTAGAACCAACATGATCCCCCAACTTGCCCTTCATTACTAGAACCAACATGATCCCCCAACTTGTCCTTCATTACTAGAACTAACATGATCCCCCAACTTGTCCTTCATTACTAGAACTAACATGATCCCCCAACTTGTCCTTCATTACAAGAACTAAATGATCCCCCAACTTGTCCTTCATTACTAGAACCAACATGATCCCCCAACTTGCCCTTCATTATTAGAACTAACATGATCCCCCAACTTGCCCTTCATTACCAGAACTAACATGATCCCCCAACTTGTCCCTCATTACTAGAACTAACATGATCCCCCAACTTGTCCTTCATTATTAGAACCAACATGATTCCCCAACTTGTCCTTCATTACTAGAACCAACATGATCCCCCAACTTGCCCTTCATTATTAGAACTAACATGATCCCCCAACTTGCCCTTCATTACTAGAACCAACATGATTCACCAACTTGCCCTTCATTTCTAGAACCAACATGATCCCCCAACTTGTCTTTCATTACTAGAACCAACATGATCCCCGAACTTGCCCTTCATTATTAGAACCAACATGATCCCCGAACTTGCCCTTCATTATTAGAACCAACATGATCCCCGAACTTGCCCTTCATTATTAGAACCAACATGATCCCCCAACTTGCCCTTCATTACTAGGACCAACATGATCCCCCAACTTGTCCTTCATTATTAGAACCAATATGATCCCCCAACTTGCCCTTCATTACTAGAACCAACATGATCCCCCAAACTTGTCCTTCATTATTAGAACCAATATGATCCCCCAACTTGCCCTTCATTACTAGAACCAACATGATCCCCCAACTTGCCCTTCATTATTAGAACCAACATGATCCCCCAACTTGTCCTTCATTACTAGAACCAACATGATCACCCAACTTGTCCTTCATTACTAGAACCAACATGATCCCCCAAATTGTCCTTCATTTCTAGAACCAATATCATCCCCAAACTTGTCCTTCATTACTAGAACCAACATGATCCCCCAACTTGCCCTTCATTATTAGAACTAACATGATCCCCCAACTTGCCCTTCATTACTAGAACTAACATGATCCCCCAACTTGTCCCTCATTACTAGAACTAACATGATCCCCCAACTTGTCCTTCATTACTAGAACCAACATGATCCCCCAACTTGCCCTTCATTACTAGAACCAATATGATCCCCCAACTTGTCCTTCATTACTAGAACTAACATGATCCCCCAACTTGTCCTTCATTACTAGAACTAACATGATCCCCCAACTTGTCTTTCATTGCTAGAACCAACATGATCCCCCAACTTGTCCTTCATTACTAACATGATCCTCCAACTTGTCCTTCATTACTAGAACCAACATGATCCCCCAACTTGTCCTTCATTACTAGAACTAACATGATCCCCCAACTTGTCCTTCATTACAAGAACTAAATGATCCCCCAACTTGTCCTTCATTGCTAGAACCAACATGATCCCCCAACTTGTCCTTCATTACTAGAACTAACATGATCCCCCAACTTGTCCTTCATTACTAGAACTAAATGATTCCCCAACTTGTCCCTCATTACTAGAACTAACATGATCCCCCAACTTGTCCTTCATTACTAGAACTAACATGATCCCCCAACTTGTCCTTCATTACTAGAACTAACATGATCCCCCAACTTGTCCCTCATTACAAGAACTAACATGATTCCACAACTTGTCCTTCATTACTAGAACTAACATGATCCCCCAACTTGTCCTTCATTACTAGAACTAACATGATCCCCCAACTTGTCCCTCATTACAAGAACTAACATGATCCCCCAACTTGTCCCTCATTACAAGAACTAACATGATCCCCCAACTTGTCCTTCATTACTAGAACCAACACGATCCCCCAACTTGTCCTTCATTACTAGAACCAACACGATCCCCCAACTTGTCCTTCATTACTAGAACCAATATGATCCCCCAACTTGTCCTTCATTGCTAGAACCAACATGATTCACCAACTTGTTCTTCATTACTAGAACCAACATGATCCCCCAACTTGTCCTTCATTACTAGAACCAACATGATCCCCCAACTTGTCCTTCATTACTAGAACTAACATGATCCCCCAACTTGTTCTTCATTACTAGAACCAACATGATCCCCCAACTTGTCCTTCATTACTAGAACCAACATGATCCCCCAACTTGGTCTTCATTACTAGAACTAACATGAATCCCCAACTTGTCTTTCATTACTAGAACCAACATGATCCCCCAACTTGTCCTTCATTACTAGAACCAACATGATCCCCCACTTGTCCTTCATTACTAGAACCAACATGATCCCCCAACTTGTCCTTCATTACTAGAACCAACATGATCCCCAACTTGTCCTTCATTACTAGAACAAACATGATCCCCCAACTTGTCTTTCATTACTAGAACCAACATGATCCCCCAACTTGCCCTTCATTACTAGAACTAACATGAATCCCCAACTTGTCCTTCATTACTAGAACCAACATGATCCCCCAACTTGCCCTTCATTACTAGAACCAACATGATCCCCCAACTTGCCCTTCATTACTAGAACCAACATGATCCCCCAACTTGTCCCTCATTACTAGAACCAACATGATCCCCCAAATTGTCCTTCATTACTAGAACCAATATGATCCCCCAACTTGTCCTTCATTACTAGAACCAACATGATTCACCAACTTGTTCTTCATTACTAGAACCAACATGATCCCCCAACTTGTCTTTCATTACTAGAACTAACATGATCCCCCAACTTGTTCTTCATTACTAGAACTAACATGATCCCCCAACTTGTTCTTCATTACTAGAACAAACATGATCCCCCAACTTGTCCTTCATTACTAACATGATCCCCCAACTTGTTCTTCATTACTAGAACCAACATGATCCCCCAACTTGTCCTTCATTACTAGAACCAACATGATCCCCCAACGTGGTCTTCATTACTAGAACCAACATGATCCCCCAACTTGTCCTTCATTACTAGAACCAACATGATCCCCCAACTTGTCCTTCATTACTAGAACTAACATGATCCCCCAACTTGTCTTTCATTACTAGAACCAACATGATTCCCCAACTTGTTCTTCATTACTAGAACCAACATGATCCCCCAACTTGTCTTTCATTACTAGAACTAACATGATCCCCCAACTTGCCCTTCATTACTAGAACCAACATGATCCCCCAACTTGCCCTTCATTACTAGAACCAACATGATCCCCCAACTTGTCCTTCATTACTAGAACCAACATGATCCCCCAACGTGTCCTTCATTACTAGAACCAACACGATCCCCCAACTTGTCCTTCATTACTAGAACTAACATGATTCCCCAACTTGTCCTTCATTACTAGAACTAACATGATCCCCCAACTTGTCCTTCATTACTAGAACCAACATGATCCCCCAACTTGCCCTTCATTATTAGAACTAACATGATCCCCCAACTTGCCCTTCATTACTAGAACCAACATGATCCCCCAACTTGTCTTTCATTACTAGAACCAACATGATCCCCCAACTTGCCCTTCATTATTAGAACCAACATGATCCCCCAACTTGCCCTTCATTACTAGAACCAACATGATCCCCCAACTTGCCCTTCATTACTAGAACCAACATGATCCCCCAACTTGTCCTTCATTACTAGAACCAACATGATCCCCCAACTTGCCCTTCATTATTAGAACTAACATGATCCCCCAACTTGTCCTTCATTACTAGAACTAACATGATCCCCCAACTTGTCTTTCATTACTAGAACCAACATGATCCCCCAACTTGCCCTTCATTATTAGAACCAATATGATCCCCCAACTTGCCCTTCATTACTAGAACCAATATGATCCCCCAACTTGCCCTTCATTACTAGAACCAATATGATCCCCAAACTTGTCCTTCAACCCCATCCCCAAACCCAACCCAAACCCCATCCCCATCCCCCATCCACAAACCCCATCCCCCATCCCCAAACCTAACCCTAACCCCAACCCCATCCCCAAACCTCATCTCCAAACCCAACCCAAACCCCAACCCTAACCTCAACCCCATCCCCATCCACAAACCCCATCCCCAAACCTAACCCTAACCCCAACCCCATCCCCAAACCTCATCTCCAAACCCAACCCTAACCCCAAATCCATCCCCAAACCCCAAACCTAACCCTAATCCTAACCCAAACCCCAACCCTAACCCCATCCCCAAACCCAACCCAAACCCCAACCCTAACCCCCACCTCATCCCCAAACCCAATCCTAACCCCCACCTCATCCCCAAACCCAATCCTAACCCCCACCTCATCCCCAAACCCAACCCTAACCCTAACCCAAACCCCAACCCTAACCTCAACCCCATCCCCAAACCTAACCCTAACCTCAACCCCAACCCAAACCCCAACCCCATCCCCAAACCCAAACCCAACCCTAACCCAAATCCTAACCCCAACCCCATCCCCAAACCCAACCCTAACCCTAACCCATGATGATGGATCTGATGGAAGCACCCAAGTTGGGTGCTGGACGGTCCGTCACAGTAAGGAAGGGGCATAACCCCTGACAGTTTATTTTTTTGCCTTCTGTGTCCCATAGGGGAGATTTACCTTCACTTCCTGTCCTGTAGCCAAGAAAGGAAGTGAGTGGAAATCCCTGTAAATTAAGAAAAAACCCATTGGGGACCCCCAGTTCACCAGAACTAGTGTCCCGTCTATTACTTTTCTGGGAATAACCCAAAATTTGGGTTTTTCTTTTACTTTCACTTTTAATGATAACAGTAAACAAGACAAATAAAGAAGGTGAATCTCCTTAACAGGGGAACAGACAATCATAAAAACCGACAGGGGGTCTAATCCCTCTCCACTCTGTTCAAAAAAGGTTTTGTCCTAGTTGCACTTTAAGCAGACAGTAATCTGATAATGAATAAAGTTATAGTTGGCATTAACAAATGACATGCAAAATATAGGCATGTCACTCACTAATAAAAGGGCTGGTTATGAAGATAAGAGGCAGGTGGTCAGTATGATAATACTCCATTAATTCAGGGTGGTTGGGTGACCAGTGAGGTACTTCCACTCTTGTGGTGTATCTATGATGGTCAGAAAGAACCTGTGCTTGGTGTCCATAATGGTATGGAACCTTCTAGTATGTTGACCAATGTTTAATTTGTGCTTAGGAGCCTTTCTGCGCTATGGTAGCCACAGGTGTCAGACGGCGTCCGTAGGGTTACCATCTGATTCCTATAAAACCAACCCATAAACGAGACATGTCCTGGCTGACTACATACAAGCAGGGAAATGGCACAATAACCAATTTATAGATTTCTTGGGAATTTGGAAAGCAGGAAAAAACTTGCTGCAGTAGAACCAACCTTGTGGATTCATTGTGATGCTGTTTACATGTGGGCTTCCCATTGGCAGGGTTCTGGAGGACTAATGCCGCGTACACACGAGTGGACTTTACGGCAGACTTTGCCCGGCGGACTGGATTTCGTCAGACAATTCGATCGTGTGTGGGCTCCAGAGGACTTTGTTTTCTCAAAAGTTGGACAGACTGAGATTTGAAACATGTCCGAGTCCGATCGAAAAATCCGCTCGTCTGTATGCTAGTTCAACGGACAAAAAGCCACGCTAGGGCAGCTATTGGCTACTGGCTATGAACTTCCTTGTTTTAGTCCGGTGTACGTCATCACGTACGAATCCGACGGACTTTGGTGGATTGTGTGTAGGCAAGTCCGTTCATTCAGAAAGTCCGTCACAAAGTCCGCCGGGCAAAGTCTGCCGTAAAGTCCGCTCGTGTGTACGCGGCATTAGTGTTCCATATGTGGCCTTTCCAGGGGCGGACTGACCATTGAGCCACTCGGGCACTGCCCGAGGGCCCTGGGCCACTAGGGGGCCCCATCAGGGTTGCCAGCCTCAGTAAAACCAGGGACAGTATGTATAAATCTGTGTTTTTTTTTTACATCTGTCTGTGTATACTGTGTGACTGTATACTGTGTGTGTATACTGTGTGTGTATACTGTGTGACTGTATACTGTGTGTGTGTATACTGTGTGACTGTATACTGTGTGTGTGTATACTGTGTGTGTGTGTGTGTATACTGTGTGTGTGTATACTGTGTGACTGTATACTGTGTGTGTGTATACTGTGTGACTGTATACTGTGTGTGTGTATACTGTGTGACTGTATACTGTGTGTGTGTATACTGTGTGACTGTATACTGTGTGACTGTATACTGTGTGTGTGTGTGTGTGTGTGTATACTGTGTGACTGTATACTGTGTGTGTGTGTGTGTGTGTGTATACTGTGTGTGTGTATACTGTGTGTGTGTGTGTGTGTGTATACTGTGTGTGTGTATACTGTGTGACTGTATACTGTGTGTGTGTATACTGTGTGACTGTATACTGTGTTTGTGTATACTGTGTGACTGTATACTGTGTTTGTGTATACTGTGTGACTGTATACTGTGTGTGTGTATACTGTGTGTGTATACTGTGTGTGTGTATACTGTGTGACTGTATACTGTGTGTGTGTATACTGTGTGACTGTATACTGTGTGACTGTATACTGTGTGTGTGTATACTGTGTGACTGTATACTGTGTGACTGTATACTGTGTGTGTGTATACTGTGTGACTGTATACTGTGTGACTGTATACTGTGTGTGTGTGTGTGTATACTGTGTGTGTGTATACTGTGTGACTGTATACTGTGTGTGTGTGTATACTGTGTGTGTGTATACTGTGTGTGTGTGTATACTGTGTGACTGTATACTGTGTGTGTGTGTATACTGTGTGACTGTATACTGTGTGTGACTGTATACTGTGTGTGTGTATACTGTGTGACTGTATACTGTGTGTGTGTATACTGTGTGACTGTATACTGTGTGTGTGTATACTGTGTGACTGTATACTGTGTGTGTGTACTGTGTGACTGTATACTGTGTGTGTGTGTGTATACTGTGTGACTGTATACTGTGTGTGTGTACTGTGTGACTGTATACTGTGTGTGTGTATACTGTGTGTGTGTATACTGTGTGACTGTATACTGTGTGTGTGTACTGTGTGACTGTATACTGTGTGTGTGTACTGTGTGACTGTATACTGTGTGTGTGTGTGTATACTGTGTGACTGTATACTGTGTGTGTGTACTGTGTGACTGTATACTGTGTGTGTGTATACTGTGTGTGTGTATACTGTGTGACTGTATACTGTGTGTGTGTGTATACTGTGTGACTGTATACTGTGTGACTGTATACTGTGTGTGTGTGTATACTGTGTGACTGTATACTGTGTGTGTGTATACTGTGTGACTGTATACTGTGTGACTGTATACTGTGTGTGTGTGTGTATACTGTGTGTGTATACTGTGTGACTGTATACTGTGTGTGTGTGTATACTGTGTGTGTGTATACTGTGTGACTGTATACTGTGTGACTGTATACTGTGTGACTGTATACTGTGTGACTGTATACTGTGTGACTGTATACTGTGTGTGTGTGTATACTGTGTGACTGTATACTGTGTGTGTGTGTGTGTATACTGTGTGACTGTATACTGTGTGTGTGTATACTGTGTGACTGTATACTGTGTGTGTGTATACTGTGTGACTGTATACTGTGTGTGTGTATACTGTGTGACTGTATACTGTGTGTGTGTATACTGTGTGACTGTATACTGTGTGACTGTATACTGTGTGACTGTATACTGTGTGACTGTATACTGTGTGACTGTATACTGTGTGTGTGTATACTGTGTGACTGTATACTGTGTGTGTGACTGTATACTGTGTGACTGTATACTGTGTGTGTGTATACTGTGTGTGTGTGTATACTGTGTGTGTGTATACTGTGTGACTGTATACTGTGTGTGTGTGTATACTGTGTGACTGTATACTGTGTGTGTGTATACTGTGTGTGTGTGTATACTGTGACTGTATACTGTGTGTGTGTATACTGTGTGACTGTATACTGTGTGTGTGTATACTGTGTGACTGTATACTGTGTGTGTGTATACTGTGTGTGTGTATACTGTGTGACTGTATACTGTGTGACTGTATACTGTGTGACTGTATACTGTGTGACTGTATACTGTGTGTGTGTATACTGTGTGACTGTATACTGTGTGTGTGTGTATACTGTGTGTGTGTGTATACTGTGTGTGTGTGTATACTGTGTGTGTGTATACTGTGTGACTGTATACTGTGTGTGTGTATACTGTGTGACTGTATACTGTGTGTGTGTGTATACTGTGTGACTGTATACTGTGTGTGTGTGTATACTGTGTGACTGTATACTGTGTGTGTGTGTATACTGTGTGACTGTATACTGTGTGTGTGTGTGTATACTGTGTGACTGTATACTGTGTGTGTGTGTATACTGTGTGACTGTATACTGTGTGACTGTATACTGTGTGACTGTATACTGTGTGACTGTATACTGTGTGACTGTATACTGTGTGACTGTATACTGTGTGTGTGTATACTGTGTGACTGTATACTGTGTGACTGTATACTGTGTGTGTGTATACTGTGTGACTGTATACTGTGTGACTGTATACTGTGTGACTGTATACTGTGTGACTGTATACTGTGTGACTGTATACTGTGTGACTGTATACTGTGTGACTGTATACTGTGTGACTGTATACTGTGTGTCTGTATACTGTGTGGCCCCATAATCTCCTATTGCCCGGGGGCCCCATGAGTTATCAGTCCGCCCCTGGGCCTTTCTATGTACATGGAAACCTGCTTTGAGCGACATCACGGTGGGTTCACCTCCTACTACGATCGATTGAGGGAACGCCACAGAAATGGAGTAGCAGAACCATCATCACATCATCTGAAAATGTTCTTGATTGATTTAATATTATGTAACTGTAATAATTTGTACAGTATATATCAATGTTATAAAAAAAAATCTTTATAGGCAATATCTGTTCCTTTGGAACACACAGTATGTCTAGAACTTTATTACAGCTGCATTGCACATACAGTGCCTTGAAAAAGTATTCATACCCCTTGAAATTCTCCACATTTTGTCATCTTAGAACAAAAAACATAAATGTATTTTATTGGGATTTTATGTGATAGACCAACACAAAGTGTCACATAATTGTGAAGTGGAAGGAAAATGATAAATGATACAAATAAATATGTGAAAAGTGTGGGGGGGGGGGCATTTGTATGTCTTTTTGGGGGTGTCTCTACCAGCTTTGCACATCTAGAGAGGACATTTCTGCCCATTCTTCTTTGTAAAATATCTCAAGCTCTGTCAGATTGGATGGAGAGCGTCTGTGATCAGCAATTTTCAAGTCTTGCCACAGATTCTCAATGTGATTTAGGTCTGGACTGTGACTGGGCCATTCTAATGCCCCGTACACACGGTCAGACATTGATCGGACATTCCGACAACAAAATCCTAGGATTTTTTCCGACGGATGTTGGCTCAAACTTGTCTTGCATACACACGGTCACACAAAGTTGTCGGAAAATCCGATCGTTCTGAACGCGGTGACGTAAAACACGTACGTCAGGACTATAAACGGGGCAGTGGCCAATAGCTTTCATCCCTTTATTTATTCTGAGCATGCGTGGCACTTTGTGCGTCGGATTTGTGTACACACGATCGGAATTTCCGACAACGGAATTTGTTGTCGGAAAATTTTATATCCTCCTATCACACATTTTCCATCGGAAAATCCGACCGTGTGTACGGGGCATAACACATGAATATGCTTTGATCTAAACCATTCCATTGTAGCTCTGGCTGGATGTTTTGGGTCCTTGTCCTGCTGGAAGGTGACCCTCCCCCCAGTCTCAAGTCTTTTGTAGACTAATGCCCCGTACACACGGTCGGATTTTCCGACAGAAAATGTGTGATAGGACCTTGTTGTCGGAAATTCCGACCGTGTGTGGGCTCCATCACACATTTTCCTTCGGATTTTCCGACACACAAAGTTGGAGAGCAGGCTATAAAATTTTCTGACAACAAAATCCGTTATCGGAAATTCTGATCGTGTGTACACAAATCCGACGGACAAAGTGCCACGCATGCTCAGAATAAATAAAGAGATGAAAGCTATTGGCGACTGCCCCGTTTATAGTCCCGACGTACGTGTTTTACGTCACCGCGTTCAGAACGATCGGATTTGCCGACAACTTTGTGTGACCGTGTGTATGCAAGACAAGTTTGAGCCAACATCCGTCGGAAAAAATCCTAGGATTTTGTTGTCGGAATGTCCGAACAAAGTCCGACCGTGTGTACGCGGCATAACAGGTTTTCTTCTAAGATTGTCCTGTATTTGTCTCCATCCATCTTCCCATCAACTCTGACCAGCTTCCCTGTCCCTGCTGAAGAAAACCATCCCCACCACATGATGCTGCCACCACCATGTTTCACGGTGGGGATGGTGTGTTCAGGGTGATGTGCAGTGTTAGTTTTCCCCACACATAGCGTTTTACTTTTAGGCCATAAAGTTGAATTTTGGTCTCATGTGACCAGATCACCTTCTTCCACATGTTTGCTGTGTCCTCCACATGGCTTCTCACAAACTACAAACAGGACTTCTTATGACTTTCTTTCTCCAATGTCTTTCTTCTTGTCACTCTTCCATAAAGGGCAGATTTGTGGAGAACACGACTAATAGTTGTCCTGTGGACAGATTCTCCCACCTGAGCTGTGGATCTCTGCAGCTCCTCCAGAGTTACCATGGACCTCTTGGCTCTTCTCTGATGAATGTTCTCCTTGCCCGGCCGGTCAGTTTAGGTGGACGGCCATGTCTTGGTAGGTTTGCAGTTGTGCCATACTCTTTCCATTTTCTGATGATGGATTGAACAGAGCTCCGTGAGATGTTCAAAGCTTGGGAGATTTCTTTATAACCTAATCCTGCTTTATACTTCTCCACAACTTTATCCCTGACCTGTCTGGTGTGTTCCTTGGCCTTCATGATGCTGTTTGTTCACTAAGGTTCTCTAACAAACCTCTGAGGGCTCCACAGAATAGCTGTATTTATACTGAGTATAAATGACACACAGGTGGACTCTATGTACTAATCAGGTGACTTCTTAAGGCAATTCTTTCCACTAGGTTTTAGATTCCTGCCTCAGTGAAAATAACCTTCTCGACCCCTTACAGTCTGGCTTTCGCTCACAGCACTCCACGTAAACCGCCTTACTAAAACTCACTAAGGATTTACTAACTGCTAAAACCAATGGCCACTTCTCCATTCTCCTACTACTTGTCCTCTCTGCCACCTTTGATACTGTTGACCACCCAACTCCTTCTCAATAAACTCCATTCCCTTGGCCTCCGAGATTCTGCTCTATCCTGGTTCTCTGCCTATCACAGCGCTCCTTCAGTGTTACCAACAAATCTCTCTCCTCCTCTCCATTGCCCCTTTCTGTGGGGGTCTTCTCCCTATTGTGGGGTCACCAGTCCGGTATTTGTATATTGTGGGGTCACCAGTCCGGTATTTGTATATTGTGGGGTCACCAGTCCGGTATTTGTATATTGTGGGGTCACCAGTCCGGTATTTGTATATTGTGGGGTCACCAGTTTGGTATTTGTATATTGTGGGGTCACCAGTCCGGTATTTATATATTGTGGGGTCACCAGTCCGGTATTTATATATTGTGGGGTCACCAGTCCGGTATTTGTATATTGTGGGGTCACCAGTCCGGTATTTTGTATATTGTGGGGTCACCAGTTTGGTATTTGTATATTGTGGGGTCACCAGTCCGGTATTTATATATTGTGGGGTCACCAGTCCGGTATTTGTATATTGTGGGGTCTCCAGTCCGGTATTTACATATTGTGGGGTCACCAGTCCGGTATTTCTATATTGTGGGGTCACCAGTCCGGTATTTATATATTGTGGGGTCACCAGTCCGGTATTTATATATTGTGTGGTCACCAGTCCGGTATTTATATATTGTGGGGTCACCAGTCTGGTATTTATATATTGTGGGGTCACCGGTCCGGTATTTATATATTGTGGGGTCACCAGTCCGGTATTTATATATTGTGGGGTCACCAGTCCGGTATTTCTATATTGTGGGGTCACCAGTCCGGTATTTGTATATTGTGGGGTCACCAGTCTGGTATTTATATATTGTGGGGTCACCAGTCCGGTATTTATATATTGTGGGGTCACCAGTCCGGTATTTGTATATTGTGGGGTCATCAGTCCGGTATTTATATATTGTGGGGTCACCAGTCCGGTATTTCTATATTGTGGGGTCACCAGTCTGGTATTTCTATATTGTGGGGTCACCAGTCCGGTATCTGTATATTGTGGGGTCACCAGTCCGGTATTTGTATATTGTGGGGTCACCAGTCCGGTATTTATATATTGTGGGGTCACCAGTCCGGTATTTATATATTGTGGGGTCACCAGTCCGGTATTTGTATATTGTGGGGTCACCAGTCCGGTATTTGTATATTGTGGGGTCACCAGTCCGGTATTTGTATATTGTGGGGTCACCAGTCCGGTATTTGTATATTGTGGGGTCACCAGTCCGGTATTTGTATATTGTGGGGTCACCAGTCCGGTATTTATATATTGTGGGGTCACCAGTCCGGTATTTGTATATTGTGGGGTCACCAGTCCGGTATTTATATATTGTGGGGTCACCAGTCCGGTATTTATATATTGTGGGGTCACCAGTCCGGTATTTATATAATGAAATCATATCCCCTCTCAAGCGTCTCTTCTCCAGAGAGAATAAGTTCAGAGCTCACAACCTTTCCTCATAACTAAGATCCTCCAGACACTTTATTAGCTTTGTTGCCCTTCTTTGTAGTCGCTCCATTTCCAGTACATCCTTCCTGAGGACTGGTGCCCAGAACTGGACAGCATACTCCAGGTGCGGCCGGACCAGAGTCTTGTAGAGCGGGAGAATTATCGTTTTATCTCTGGAGTTGATCCCCTTTTAATGCCAATATTCTGTTTGCTTTGTTAGCAGCAGCTTGGCATTGCATGTCATTGCTGAGCCTATCATCCACTAGGACCCCCAGGTCCTTTTCCATCCTAGATCCCCCCAGAGGTTCTCCCCCCAGTCTATAGATTGACTTCAGATTTTTACCACCCAAATACATTATTTTACATTTTTCTACATTGAACCTCATTTGCCATGTAGTTGAACTGTTTATCCCATCCTCCAGATCGTTTATAAACAAATTAAATAGGATTGGTCCCAGCACAGAACCCTGGGGTCCCCACTACCCACCCCTGACCATTCTGAGTACTCCCCATTTATCACCACCCTCTGAACTCGCCCTTGTAGCCAGTTTTCAATCCATGTACTCACCCTATGGTCCATGTACTCACCCTATGGTCCATGCCAACGGACCCTATTTTTTTATAATAATATTAATATGTTTGGTTAGGGGTATCAGAGTAAAGGGGGCTGAATACAAATGCCCCTCCCCCCACACTTTTCACATATTTATTTGTATCATTTATCATTTTCCTTCCACTTCACAATTATGAGACACTTTGTGTTGGTCTATCACATAAAATCCCAATAAAATACATTTACGTTTTTGGATGTAACATGACAAAATGTGGGAAATTTCAAGGGGTATGAATACTTTTTCAAGGCACTGTACATTACACAGTGCATTTAGTATCACTTTAAGGTGCAGTGTTCTAGAGGAGCCAGACTGTGGGTGACTGAAATGTCTCAGGTAAGCAGTAAAGTATTGTGCATGTATAGTCTGTCATTTCTCTGTGTGTACAATGATGATCCCGGAGCGTGAGACGATCGACTTCTGTGAGGCAAGGAAGGTGAATGATGGACATTCATATCGCACAATGTGATTTATTCTCGTGTTTGTGGAATAAAAGATTCAGCTATGGGGGGCGTGGCCTGACCTAGCAGGAAGATGGAAGCCTAATCCCTGAGCTCCTGCCACCACAGGGAAAAGCTGACTGGAATCTGAGGTAAAATTGCCCCTAAATCCCTCCAAATCATGGGGACTGCATCACGGAACTCTTCTGCTTCCCGCTCCCCCCGCGAACAATTAGGGGACGAGGGTTATAATATTCCTGAAATGCTTCATACCAGCAGAGGGAACACGGGGCCTTCCCGCCACAGACACTCACACTCTCAGGCTTCTGAGGCAGCCCTGACAGAACCACCACACACAGGATCTCCAAACCCTCACAGGGATAGAAATGTCATTGAACTCTCACCACAGCCGCACTTAAACATGCAGGACCTGCGCACCATCGCAGAGGATATCAAAGACACCTTATCTGCCACCATTTCAGAGCTCAGGCTCGATATCCGTGCGCTCAGTGACAGAGTTCTCACAGTTGAAAGAGTGACTGAACGCCATGATGTGACTATCCGCAAAGCTGCGAATCGCATTGACTCCCACACATTACAAATGAGAGATATGCAACGCCATCTGGAAAACCTCGACAACAGAGGTCGGCGCCATAATCTCAGAGTCAGAGGACTACCAGAGGCCATCGAGGGAGAACAAATAGCCCCCACTGTGACTGGAATCTTCAATGGTCTGCTTAATAGACCACCTCATACACCCATTGATATGGAAAGGATCCACCGGGCCTTACGTCCCAAGGGAAGGGAGACGGATCCCCCGAGGGACATCATTTGCTGTATAATAGACTTCAAACTGAAGGAAGAAATTATCAGACAAGCAAGAAGCAGACCTCAAATTCTCCATGATGAGAGAGCAATTCAAATCTATCAGGACCTCTCAGGAATCACCTTACAGCACCGCCGTGATCTGAGGCCTCTGCTGGACGCCCTTCGCACGAAAGGTATTCAATATAAATGGAAATTCCCGTTTTGCCTTTCTGCCTCCACCCAGGGCCGCACGGCTCTCCTGAGAGTACCAGAGGATCTGCCACACTTCTGCGGAACCCTGGGCATACCCCTGGTAGATGTCCCTAACTGGTATGCAGAGTTTCGTCACTCAGTGACAAGCAAAGAATCACCTCAGGAAGAACCCATGGAGGCGCAGGATACCAGGTACCGTAGGAGAAGGTCCCCATCCGCCCCCAGACACCTTACCGGTACCCACATTCACTACCAGGGGGGCAGCCCCACAAACTCACCGAGGCTCAGGAGAGCTCGCCGAAACCGCTAGCCGGCCTCAGATACACGCTACCATGCAATCTCAGTTTGCCCTGTTCAGCTTTAATCAGTTCTTTCACACTGTTAACCTTTAATTCAATGTTTATGTGACTGACTTTCTTCAAGAGATATTCAGCACAATAGATGTTTTGCATCTTTACTGGGTTCGGATTGTGTCCCTGTCATGGACATTGCAAGTGTAGCTAGAAAGCAGCAGCACTTACCTATGGAATGAACACCGCCCATATGTCTAGTGGAGTGTTCTAAAACTACATGACCCACAACACCCTGCGGTTTGTACCCGCCCCTGACCTGGCAGCAGTCCTGTACAGTGTCACTTCCGCCCACAATCTCCCTGACACCAAGGAAAAGCCTCAAGAATATCCGACGTACACGGCGACTGTTACCTGGACAACGCCTCAGATCATCACACTCAATGCTGACTTCCAAAGCCGCGTCTCACATGGACTCTTCTACTCCATCGCTGGCGGCAACCACTCGTGTACTGACTGAGGAGCCTACAGGGGCTACCCCCTCCATCTACATGTCCTGTACAGACACTCAACTGATGTGACACCTACCTGAAGACTTATACACAGTACACTACATCCATCTACATGTCCTGTACAGACACTCAACTGATGTGACACCTACCTGAAAACTTATATACAGTACACTACATCCATCTACATGTCCTGTACAGACACCCAACTGATGTGACACCTACCTGAAGACTTATACACAGTACACTACATCCATCTACATGTCCTGTACAGACACTCAACTGTTGTGATACCTACCTGAAAACTTATACACAGTACACTACATCCATCTACATGTCCTGTACAGACACTCACTGCTGGGAACTGATGTGACACCTACCTGAAGACTTATACACAGTACACTACATCCATCTACATGTCCTGTACAGACACTCAACTGATGTGACACCTACCTGAAGACTTATATACAGTACACTACATCCATCTACATGTCCTGTACAGACACTCAACTGATGTGATACCTACCTGCAAGCTTATGCAGAGTGCACTACCGCCATCTACAGGCCTGTAACTGTAACTTTACCCAATCACACTTGCTGGCATGTTAGGTTGCACGGCGAGGTATGAGGTATATTCCACACTCTCTCTATGGGAAATCTTCTAGTCTATAAGTTTAGTATTCCTCAGACTTTCTAGTTGGAGATCTGTCACTGATTGCATGGTCAGCTTGCTGACTGATTTACTTGTTTATTTACATGTTACTCCGGTTACAGTGTTCTATCCCTCTTTTGAGATTTTTGTGCTGTTTTTAGGCCCTATAAATGTCCTCTGTTTAATTACCTCACACGTTCTGAGGCCGACACTTGACCCATAAGAGGGCACCCACCTTTACAAATCCCACATTTAGCCGTGATAGTATTTAATGGCGTTTTGGGTGCCTTCTGGTATGGGGGCTGGGTGGTGGTATCATAACTTCCAATATTTCTATATGATGGTTCTTGTATGCTGTTTGTGTAATGATGCATTTACTCACCCAAATCCCACCACTCAGCACTCACGTTTCTTTGAGAGTATCCCCTCGCCCTATTATTATATATCCCCCAGAAAATACGTTCTCCAAAACCTCCTCCTTTTATCACCTGAAGACCCTGTGGTGGCGGAATATACCGTTCTTTCCTTTACCTATAGTCCTCCTTCACTGCTTAGTGATTGCCAACCCCCACACAGTTGTGAGTCACGGTGCTGTTACACCCCTCGGGGTACACACATCGTACCCACACTGTACCTTACCGATACTGTACAGTTTAGAGGTACGGGAGCAAGTCACCCCCAAACCTCATCGGTTTCACCCCAGTTACCCCAACATTACACTTAAGCCTGCCATACACTGAACAGACCCACATTCTGATCGCCTAGGCCATCCCTCTCCCTTCACTCATACTTATGGCGGATGACACAGACCCCCAGGCCTCACCGCCTGACCTACATAAGTACCTACAGACACTCAAACTCTGCTCAATCAATATACAAGGCCTTAACATCCCAGAGAAAAGGTCTAAACTGTTCTATTTCCTACAACGATCAAAAATACATGTAGCACTTATACAGGAAACGCACTTCAGGACAGATAGCATCCCTAAACTGTATAATCACCAATTCCCACTGGTGTACCACGCTTCCAACACCGAGGCTAAATCCAAAGGAGTCTCTATCTTAATTTCTAAACAATGCCCCCTGCAGGTGACAGAAGTCCAAAGAGACTCCCAAGGGAGATTCCTATTCATTAAAGGCACTCTGCACCACAGGCCTGTCACAATAGCTAACATTTACGCCCCTAACTCGCAACAAGTGGCCTTTTTTAGAGACACCTTCCAACAACTTCTCAGCTTCCAATCAGGTACTCTTATAGTAGGAGGTGACTTCAATGTCGCTCTGAATCCCTCCCTTGACACATCCAACGGTTCTTCTTCCCTAACCTACAGAGCCTTACGAGCTATTAAATTGCAGCTCAGCAACCTGTTACTTCACGATGCTTGGCGCACATTGCACCCCAACACTAAGGACTTCACCTTCTTTTCTGCACCTCATAACAAATACTCCAGAATAGACCACTTTTTTTTATCCCAAAATGATCTCACACACCTCTCAAAAGCCACGATTGAACCCATGGTTCTTTCTGATCACAACCCCATATTTATAACTCTAACCCTCCCGACGACCCATGGTAGGTCCAACATATGGCGACTTGATAATTCTCTACTGACCGACCTGGACCATATTCAACAAATTACCACGAGCCTCACCCAATACTTTGCAGAAAATACAACAGAAGACACCTCTCCTATCTCCGTTTGGGCAGCACACAAATGCGTCATGAGGGGGAAATTTATCTCCCTTGCGGCCCAACGAAACAAAATCAGAAAAGCACGAATTAATGAGCTGACCGACCGCATACAAACACTTGAACAAGCACACAAAGCGTCGCTAGCAGCTTCCACATTAACAGAACTAACTCAGACCAGAGAAGAACTTCTAGAGGAACTTAACTACACACTAAAACGTAACTACGCCATGACCCAAAAATTATTCTATGAATTCGGCAACAAGTCGGGTAAACTTTTAGCCAGAGCGCTTCAAGTTAAGAAAGCGGCCCATACCATTCACAAAATTACAACACCGACTGGCGACGCCCTTGTTACTACGGATGATATCTCTGACCATTTTGTTCAGTACTTCTCCAAACTATACAACCTCCCCACCACGCTCCCCCCTGCAGCCACCTCGGACCGAATGGCAGCCATTACCGACTTCCTTGCACAATACTGTCCCTCCCCCCTCTCTTCAGATGAATCCTCAGACCTTGATCTCCCACTCTCAGGAGAAGAAATTTTAACTGCATTAAAACAAATGAAACCGGGCAAAAGCCCTGGCCCAGATGGCCTGTCAGTTAGCTATTATAAGTCCTTCCCAGACACTCTCATTCCCCACCTCACCAAAGCCTTCAATAATCTCTCACCAACCTCTAATACGATGAGGGACATCCTTGAAGCACACGTCACTCTCATTCCCAAACAAGGCAAAGACCCCTCATTGGTCTCTAACTACCGCCCGATTTCACTTCTGAACGTAGACCTAAAGCTCTACGCCAAAGTGTTGGCAAACCGCATTCTCCCTCTGATACCCAAATTAATCTCCCTTGATCAAGTAGGTTTTGTCCCTGGCAGGGAGGCCAGGGACAATACTATCAAGGCTCTAAATATCCATCACTGGCTCTCCAAAACATCCACAAAAGGTTTTTTCCTGTCTTTGGACGCAGGGAAGGCGTTCGACAGGGTGGCCTGGGACTATATGGAAGCGACTTTAAGAGTAATGGGTTTCCCATCGCATCTACTCCAAATGATCCTGGCGCTATACTCTGCACCTACAGCTAAACTTAGGATCAATGGCCGCCTGTCGAACGCCTTCTCTGTCTCAAACGGAACCCGTCAGGGATGCCCCCTATCCCCGCTCATATTCATCCTTACTATGGAACCAATGCTTCGCAGATTAAGAGACAACCCGGATGTCAAAGGCATTAACATGGGTGATAACCACTATAAATTAGCAGCCTATGCGGATGACGTTTTACTCTTCCTCACGGACCCTATAGTCACTATCCCCAATCTTCTTAAAGATTTCTCATTATTCAAAACCTTGTCAAACCTTCAAATTAACTTTACAAAATGGAAAGCACTGAACATCTCCCTACCAGCCACACTGGTCACCCAATGCAAACAGAACTTCCCCTTTACATGGGAATCACAGGACATTACATACCTGGGCATCAAAATACCTACTAAACTACAGGATCTCTACATGAGAAACTTCCAACCCGCACTTCAAAACATACAAGCTGATTTAAATAAATGGCATTCCGGGTCCTTCTCCTGGTTGGGTAGGACAGCCATATTAAAAATGAATGTACTGCCCAGACTTCTTTACCTTTTTCAGGCAATCCCCATAAAGCTACCCACCTCCTTTTTTACATCATACAAGCGTATGTGCAGGACTTTTATCTGGGCGTCCAAGACCCCCCGACTAAGCTGGGATAGGCTAGTACTCCCCAAGCTATTAGGGGGCCTTGGCCTCCCCGACATTCAAATACCACTGGGCATGTCATTTAACTAGGATTGTAGATTGGCATCTGCATCGTTCCAATAAAGCCTGGATTACACTTGAAGACTCTTTCACTAAAACCCCGCTGTCACATCTACCCTGGATCAATCACAACTCCATTGCTAGAGATTTGGTGACACATCCCTTTATTGGAGCCACATTGTCCCACCTTAAATTAGCCGGCAAAGCACTCGATTACACACCGCACCCAGGCCCTATGACCCCTTTGGTCCGTAATCCTGACTTCCTGCCAGGCCTTGCCTTAAGAGATCTGCACAGGGAATCATGCACAGCCCCCATCAGGGCACACCACTTCTTCCAAAATGGTGAACTCCTCCCCCACCAAGCCATGGCAGCCAAACTCACGGAATACAACATCCCCTTTTACAAGTACCTACAATTAAGACACTTTTTTACTGACGCCAAATCCATCTCACTGTGGTACCGAGATCGTACACCCTTTGATATGTGATAGTTCAGAACCCCAACGTCATGTGATCTCTACTGTTTACACATTCTTATTTTCAAATTGCAAAATTAAAGATGATAAGCTTGTCCGTCGTTGGGAATCAGAACTGTCTATAGACTTAACCTCCACTGAATGGGAACGTATACACAACCATATTCATAAGGGCTCCATTAATTTATCCACCCAGGAAAACAGATACAAAATATTCACCAACTGGTACAGGACACCTGATAAGATCCACACAATGCACCCCTCGGTCCCCCCGACATGCTGGCGTTGCAATGCGGCGCTTGGCACCCTCATTCATATCTGGTGGGAATGTCCTCTTATCATACCGTACTGGACGGAAATTCACCGCCTTATCACCCAAATGACCTCTTACTCCCCAGACTTCACTCCGGCCCAATACATGCTCCATCACACCTCCATGCCCCTCTCCTCCTACAAAAAATCCCTTACCCTACACCTTATCAATGCAGCCAACCTCTGTGTCCCGGTTCACTGGAGGAGTTCCACACCACCCACAGTGGCTGAATGGTTCAAAAGAGTCGATAGAACGGCCGAGATGGAAAAACTCATTTACCAAGCAAAAGACAATCCCACAAAATTTAATACAACATGGGCTTGCTGGTTACACTTTAGAGTTTCCTCGACGCAGATCATTCCGCCCGGTGACCCAACCTCTCCGCCATGATCGATACTGATCTGTCACAGAAACGTCATAGTGTCTGGCTGATCGTGCCCTCCCTCCGTCCATACCCTTCCTCCGTCCATACCCTCCCTCTGTCCATACCCTCCCTCCGTCCATACCCTCCCTCCGTCCATACCCTCCCTCCGTCCATACCCTCCCTCCGTCCATACCCTCCCTCCGTCCATACCCTCCCTCCGTCCATACCCTCCCTCCGTCCATACCCTCCCTCCGTCCATACCCTCCCTCCGTCCATACCCTTCCTCCGTCCATACCCTCCCTCCGTCCATACCCTTCCTCCGTCCATACCCTCCCTCCGTCCATACCCTTCCTCTTACCCAATTAATCCTTACCGATCATACTTAGGCGATCTCCACACCCTCTCAACCTGATACCAACATAACTCCTTCACTGTTCCGGCAGGAGCACACACCCTCCCCCCCACTCCGATCATACTTAGGCGATCTCCACACCCTCTCAACCTGATACCAACATAACTCCTTCACTGTTCCGGCAGGAGCACACACCCCCCCCCCCCCACTCCTAAACAACATATTATTATTACGGAGCTGCCTCTCAATCATATGGGTACCGAATAGGTTTAAAACCACACACATTACTACACATGGCCCCCATCCATTCACAGTTAGAACCCTTTAGGGGTGAATGGGTTTAAGGGTGGCTTTGATCGGTACATAACATTACCCCGATTGGACCCCTACCCTCACACCAACCCCTTCTCCCTCACACCAACCCCTCCCCCCCACACCAACCCCTTCTCCCTCACACGGAGATGCTTAATGATCCTTAGTTTATACACTTGTTAATTAGGGTATTCCCGCTTTACCATAGGAATACTTTACTGGGTCAGAACTTCACCTCAATCACTAATACAGAAGTGACCTAGTAAGAGGCTCAGTTGGCCGTATTTTGAACTCGTTCTTACATTTCTGCTTTATTTATCAATTGTATGACTTATTGATTGTATGACTTATTGATTGTATTAACAGCTTCTGTTTCAATGTATACCCGATAACTGTGACTTTATGTATGTCTGAAAAATTTTAATAAACATTTATTGAAAAAAAAAAAAGATTCAGCTATGTGATTTTTCTTTATTTTATATATATAAAGGTAGCTGAGGAGGAATGGAGCTGAGGAGGAATGGAGCTGAGGAGGAATGGAGCTACAACCCCCAATGAAGAGTTAAATCCTTTCTGTAATAGAAAAGATACAACAAATGTGTCCAACCAGGTGATGGAATCTTCTTCATTTTATTGGTTTTTGTCATATTTTTAATAGTTGAACAATATTTTGGATCATTTCCTTCAAGTTATAAGGGATGTTATTGCAGTGCTGTTGGGTTGTAGCGTTTGCCATGTTATATGGAAATTACAATGGAGTCCCAATACTGGCTATGGGGAAGATGATCAGAAGAGGCGAGATCTTTCATCGAAGGGAGTTTAGGCCCCTTTCACATGGATACGGCTTGTCCCACCATTTTGTACTGCAAAATTGTATGCCAAGTCATTCTCCATGATTTTCAATGACTACCATTCCTATTGGCACGACTTTAAGTCATGCCGACTTGAAAGTAGTCCCTGCACTACTTTGGTCCAACTTCCATATGATTTGTACTCCATAGACCTCAATGTTAAACCCTGAAGTAGCATGAAAATCGTGCCTGAATAATAGAGACACGACTTCAGTACGACTTTGTAAGCACAAGCCTTTTCCTTTCGCAATGAGTGACAGGCAGTGCTGACAGCTGTCTGGTATGAATCCTGAGGGGGAACGCCGTGCCAAGTTTTAAATGAAAAAAACGGCGTGGGGTCCCCCCCAAAATCCATACCAGACCCTTATCCGAGCACGCAGCCCGGCCGGTCAGGAATAGGGGTGGGGACGAGCGAGCGCCCCCCCTCCTGGACCGTACCAGGCCGCATGCCCTCAACATGGGGGGGTGGGTGCTTTGGGGCATGGGGGGCACCCTGCGGGGCCCCCCCACCCCAAAGCACCTTGTCCCCATGTTGATGAGGACAAGGGCCTCTTCCCGACAACCCTGGCCGTTGGTTTTCGGGGTCTACGGGCAGGGGGCTTATTGGAATCCGGGAGCCCCCTTTAATAAGGGGGCCCCCAGATCCCGGCCCCCCACCCTATGTGAATGAGTATGGGGTACATCGTACCCCTACCCATTCACCTAGGGAAAAAAGTGTCAATAAAAAACACAGTACACAGGTTTTGAAAGTAATTTATTAGGCAGCTCCGGGGTCTTCTTCCAACTTCGGGGGTCCTCTTCCGACTTCGGGGGGTCTTCTTCCGACTTCGGGGGTCCTCTTCCGACTTCGGGGGTCTTCTTCCAACTTCGGGGGTCTTCTTCCGACTTCGGCGGTCCTCTTCCGACTTCGGGGGTCTCTCCGGCGTCTCCTCCCGGTGTCCTGATCTTCTGCCGGCTCCTCCGCTATCTTCTGCAGCTCAATTGCTAGCGGTGGCCCGGACTTCTGCCTTCTGCCTTCTTCTTATCTTCCAATGTTGACACGACGCTCTCTCCAGTTGGAATGGTCTCTGAGCGCTCCGCAATGGGCTTATATAGGCGGTGACTCCGCCCCCTTATGAGGTCACTGTCCCGGGGCATGCTGGGACTGTGCCGTCATAAGGGGGCGTGGTCACCACCTGGTGACCACGCCCCCTAAAACGTCACAGTCCCAGCATGCCCATGGACTGTGATGGCATAAGGGGGCGGAGTCACCGCCTATATAAGTCCGTTGCGGAGCGCTCAGAGACCATTCCAACTGGAGAGAGCGTCGTGTCAACATCTCTGGAAGAGAAGAGGGAAGAAGACGATCCAGAAGTCCGGGCCACCGCTGGCAAAAGAGCGGCAGAAGATAGCGGAGGGGCCGGCAGAAGATGCGGACACCGGGAGAAGACGCCGGAGAGACCCCCGAAGTCGGAAGAGGACCCCCGAAGTCGGAAGAAGACCCCGGAGCTGCCTAATAAATTACTTTAAAAACCTGTGTACTGTGTTTTTTATTGACACTTTTTTCCCTAGGTGAATGGGTAGGGGTACGATGTACCCCATACTCATTCACATAGGGTGGGGGGCCAGGATCTGGGGGCCCCCTTATTAAAGGGGGCTCCCGGATTCCGATAAGCCCCCCGCCCGCAGACCCCGACAACCAACGGCCAGGGTTGTCGGGAAGAGGCCTTTGTCCTCATCAACATGGGGACAAGGTGCTTTGGGGTGGGGGGGGCCGCAGGGTGCCCCCCCATGCCCCAAAGCACCCACCCCCCATGTTGAGGGCATGCGGCCTGGTATGGTCCAGGAGGGGGGGGCGCTCGCTCGTCCCCACCCCCATTCCTGACCGGCCGGGCTGCGTGCTCGGATAAGGGTCTGGTATGAATTTTTGGGGGACCCCCACGCCGATTTTTCGGCGTAGGGGGTTCCCCTTACAATCCATACCAGACCTAAGGGCCTGGTATGCCCCTGGGGGGGAACCCACGCCAGTTTTTTTATTTAAAACTTGGCGTGGAGTTCCCCCTTATGATTCATACCAACCACTGTATGTTTTCATTTGTTAATGCCAAAAATGTGGCAAAGTTGTACAAAGTAGTACTGCTCCCAAATCGCGGTAAAATCGCAGCAAATCGGGGTAAAATCGTTCGACTTTGAAGTCGTATAATTGTGAAAGGGGCCTAAGAGTTTTGTTAGATATCACACCTGGGACGAGAACTGGGACGAGAACTGGGACGAGAACTGGGACGAGAACTGGGACGAGAACTGGGACGAGAACTGGGACGAGAACTGGGACGAGAACTGGGACGAGAACTGGGACGAGAACTGGGACGAGAACTGGGACGAGAACTGGGACGAGAACTGGGACTAGAACTGGACAGAGGATTCTCCTGGATTTCCTTTCATTCACATGAGATATACTTTCTTCCAAGGTCCCATTTATTAGCACAGACGGCCAATTGCCGTAAACATTCATTTATTTTCTGCTTTGGCCAATCCACACCGGAAAACCTGAAATCTGCAATTTGTGACTTTGGACTGTTTACTCCGCCGTGTCCACGCCGGTCACTGACCTTCGCTGGTGTTTGTTATTGTGAGGTAAGTCCTGAAACTTTCCATATCAGCAAATACCGACATGTCCCCAGGTTCCCTACACAGAGTATTTCTCCTGGTTGTACTTTCTGGATGAGAAGGTACCTACATGGAGTACGTCTCCATTCCATGGACAGTTATCACTTTGGGGTACATCTTAACCCCTTCAATACTCAGTGCTTTCACCCCCTTCCTACCCAGGCCAATGCTCAGCTTTCAGCGCTGTCACACTTTGAATGACAATTACGCGGTCATACAACACTGTACGCATATTACATTATCATTTTGTTCACACAAATAAAGCTTTATTTTGGTGGCATTTCATCACCACTGGGGTTTTCTCTTTTTTGCTAAGAAAAAATGAACATTTTGAAACAAAAAAAACATGTTTTTCTTAATTTCTGTTATAAAATTTTTCAAAAATTTAGCGCAAAATGTATTCTTATCCATTTCTTTAGTGAAAATAACCCAAATCAGTGTATATTATTTAGTATAATTTTAGGAAAATTATAGAGTCCAGAAACTATGGATATATATCTGAAAATCGATCAATCCTGATGTACTGACTGCCGATCTCATTTCTTGAGGCCCAAAAACGCCAGGACAGTACAAATACCCCCCAAATCACCCATTTTTGAAAAGTAAATAGTCTAAGGTCTTTAGTAAGAGGCATGTCGAGCTTTTTGAAGTTGTAATTTTAAGTCATAATTTTTTGAAAATAAAGAAATGAAAAAATATATATTCAAATGTCCCTTTTTTTTAACATACTGTCACCGGTGCAGTACAGCATCATCATATAACTGGTGTGGTGGAGATCCGGGACACTGCCTGGTGACAGTACAAAAAAAAATTATATTTTTTGTACATTTTTTTTGGAAATGTTAATTACATTTGTTTAATGATTTTTTTTAACACACTGTGACCAGAGCAATATAATCTTACTGTTAGGACCTGAGACCTTTACTTGCTGAGCCACCTGCAATGCTGGACAGTTCCTTAGACAACCTTGAACTTTTTGCTCCTCCCTTTTTTCGCTACCTTTCGTTACCGACATTTGGCTTGTTCCACTTCTACACTTCTGCTGAATCCCAACCGGCAACTATTCGTTACCAACATTTGGCTTGTTCCTCTACTACACTTCTGCTTGGCCCCTACCTGCTATATCTGCTCCTGGACCCTGGCTTGCTCACCTCCTGGTGGGGCTATCCTGAGACCATGACCTGGTACTAACATGCAGCAAAGCCCATCGCCACCATCAGGAGCTCTGGTGAATACCGGTTAGTGCTTAGACCCCGCACCTCATTTGAACCCGTGTCATCAGCCAGGGTGACCTGTGTGAATATCTGCCCCGCTGCTATAGCTACTGGCCTCCGAGCCTGGCTCCAGACCGTGACAGAATATTCTATCCCAAAACATGGAGGCTGTTGTAATTGCTGCTGTGGCTCCTCTCGGGGTGCAAATCTCTGAGTTGCAGAAGTTTGGTGTTAACTACCAGGAAAAATTTTCTGAGTTACAAATTGAAGTGAAAGGGCTACAAGAGGACATCCTTGATCTGCATAGACAATTGCGGGACTTTCATGCCTGAGATACTGCTGCCTTTGGTTATGCCCTTTGAACTTTGCAATGCTCCCCAAACGTTTCAACATTTCATTAATGATGCTTTTCAAGATTTGCTGGAACAGTTTGTAATAGCATATTTGGATGATATTCTCATTTTCTCCGATAATTTGGAAGAAAACCGCAAGCATGTCTGTATTGTTTTCAAGAGATTAGGGCAGAATCAACTTTTCATCAAACTAGAGAAATGCGAGTTTGAACTTCTCTTGGGATACATACTTTCTTCCGAAGGGGTAAGCATGGATCCTCATACGATCGAAGCAGGGGTAGATTGGCCTGTCCCTAGAAATGTTAAGGAGATACGATTTGTTGGATTTGCCAACTTTTACAGATTTATTAGGAATTTCTCCAAGGTAATTGCTCCAATTAGTAAACTAAAGACTCTCTTCATTTCTGCACCAATACTGGTACATCCAGATCCAGAAAAATAATGCTGAATCCGCACAATGGGGGTAGGTAAAAAAGTGGTTCAGAACTGCTGCCTCCACAAACACAATCACCACCGAAGTGGAAAAAGCTGAACTGGGAAGAAATGAGGTGTGGATGCGGCGCTGTTCTGGTTTTATGGCAATGAAGGCCTCTTGAGCCCCTCGGGAAAGAGAGCCGTGACTGATGGGGGCATGGCCAGGGAGGAGTTAAAGTAAATTTGGCTATCTCAGGATTGGCACAAGAGGGGACAAAGGGTTGGGCCTGAGCACAGGAGTTCGTCACCCCAGGGGATTATGGTCCTTTTCGGACGGAAGCATGGAAGAGCTGCCCACCCTCCCGCCCTAATTTTGATGGTATGTCACAGCGTGTTGCGGTTTTGGTGACCTTGCCAGCAAATATGTAACCCTTTTTATGCCCTGATGGTAATTGGGAGATCATTGGCCTGTCCGGCACTTATGGTAAGGACAGGCCCCTCCTTCATCTCCCTTTTACATTTGGAATTGAGTGCTCACAGTGCAACTGTGACTGGCACGGTTTAAATATCTAATGTATGTTTGAGTTAAAATAAAGCTGTGGCCTTGCCCTTTCCAACGTTAATGGTTGTATGTGGTTTTTATTGGATGGGAAGAAGGGGTAAGGTACGCTAAGTGGTCATGGTAAGTTGGATGGGACCTGGGCTTATTGCACCTCAGCAGTCAAGTGTTATGACACGGTGATAACATATTAAAGTCACCTCTGATAGGTGAGTGAAAGTGTGAAAATGTTTGTAAAAATTCTTGAAAAACTTTATCCCAAAAAAGGAGTAACAATCAAAAGTGATTCTGCATAAAAATAGAGAATGATGTGTATGTAATTTGCTTCAGACAGTGGCTGATCCTATGCAACGCACTGTCTACCATGTGGTGCTGTTATATCAAAATATGCCCATGTATTCATACCGTACATTGATATAAAGTGCTAAGGTGAGTGGGAAGGAAAAAAGGAAGGGGGGGAAGGAAATGGAAGGGAAGGGGGTGGGGGGGGAAATGGAAGGGAAGGGGAGGGGAAGGGAAAGGAAGGCAGGGGGGGGGGGGAATGGAAGGGAAGGGGGTGGGGGGGAAATGGAAGGGGAGGGGAAGGGAATGGAAAGGAAGGCAGGGGGGGGGGGAATGGAAGGGAAGGGGGTGGGGGGGGGGAAATGGAAGGGAAGGGGAGGGGAAGGGAATGGAAAGGAAGGCAGGGGGGGGGGGGGAAATGGAAGGGAAGGGGAGGGGAAGGGAAAGGAAGGCAGGGGGGGGGGGAAGGGAAGGGGGTGGGGGGGGGAAATGGAAGGGAAGGGGAGGGGAAGGGAATGGAAAGGAAGGCAGGGGGGGGGAATGGAAGGGAAGGGGGTGGGGGGGGGAAATGGAAGGGGAGGGGAGGGGAAGGGAATGGAAAGGAAGGCAGGGGGGGGAAATGGAAGGGAAGGGGAGGGGAAGGGAATGGAAAGGAAGGCAGGGGGGGGAAATGGAAGGGAAGGGGAGGGGAAGGGAATGGAAAGGAAGGCAGGGGGGGGGAAATGGAAGGGAAGGGGGTGGGGGGGGGAAATGGAAGGGAAAGGGGGGGGGAATCCAGTCAATGGTAAAGGGACTTGTGCTCAAAATAACAAGTGTTAATCAGAAAAAACAATGTTGCTTTGAATAGTCTTATTTATAGTGCGCAGGTGATAGTTGTGCTTGAAAGCTTTTTCCTCTTGGTAAACAATATTATTCAATGCAATCTTCTTATTCCAGTGTTCATTAGTGACAGTGCTTGATATTCGTGCTCTTACTGTGCAAACACTTACCGGATACTTTCACCCCTGCAGGGGTATTGTGCAGCCATAGTCTATGCCACTGTTGACGCTCCCGTAGACGTCCAATGACGAAACGCATAGGGCGTGGCCTGACCAACGTCGTGCGTCATCTCCCAACGAATACAGGATTGTTTGACGGTTTAAACTCAGATCTTTTATGCTTGAATTGAACTTTTACAATGTGAGTACCATTCTGTTACTTTTGGAATAAAGGTTTTAAACGTTTTTATGCTATGGGCACCCCTTCTCTTTTATGTTAACATAACACGATCCGGGATGGCCAGGAACTGCTGCACAGTGGCATAGACTATGACTGCGCAATACCCCTGCAGGGGTGAAAGTATCCGGTGAGCGTTTGCACAGTAAGAGCACGAATATCAAGCCATGGGCGGATCCAGAGTCTTGTCTCGGGAGGGGCACTGCCAGAAAATCCGTTTTTTTTGTGGGCAATTTATCGGGGAAACGGCTGGTGTTGGCGCCTCAATCATCCCAGCACCATGGTTGTTACAGTGTTAGGATGATTGAAGCGCATTATTTCTATAATTACATTGTAATATAAAATGAAATAGTTCAACTCATCATAATGCAGAATCAGTGGGAGCCCTGAGTGTGTCACTTGCCACGTCACCTGCCACATGTTGCGGATTGTCACTTGCCACGTCGCCTGCCACACCTTGTGGATTGTCACTTGCCTGCCACCAGATGCAGATTGTCACTTGCCACGTCGCCTGCCACACCTTGTGGCTTATCACTTGCCTGCCACCAGATGCAGATTGTCACTTGCCACATCGCCTGCCACACCTTGCAAATTGCCACTTGCTACGTCACCTGCCACACCTTGTGAATTGTCACTTGCCACGTCACCTGCCACACCTTGCGGATTGCCACGTCACCTGCCACACCTTGTGAATTGTCACTTGCCACGTCACCTGCCACACCTTGCGGATTGCCACTTGCCACGTCACCTGCCACACCTTGCGGATTGCGACTTGCCACGTCACCTGCCACACCTTGTGAATTGTCACTTGCCACGTCACCTGCCACACCTTGCGGATTGCCACGTCACCTGCCACACCTTGTGAATTGTCACTTGCCACGTCACCTGCCACACCTTGCGGATTGCCACTTGCCACGTCACCTGCCACACCTTGCGGATTGCCACTTGCCACGTCACCTGCCACACCTTGCGGATTGCCACTTGCCACGTCACCTGCCACACCTTGCGGATTGCCACTTGCCACGTCACCTGCCACACATTGCGGATTGTCACTTGCCACGTCACCTGCCACATTGCGGATTGCCACTTGCCACGTCACCTGCCACACATTGCGGATTGTCACTTGCCACGTAACCTGCCACATATTGCGGATTGTCACTTGCCACGTCGCCTGCCACACCTTGTGGATTGTCACTTGCCTGCCACCAGATGCAGATTGTCACTTGCCACATCGCCTGCCACACCTTGCAGATTGCAACTTGCTACGTCACCTGCCACACCTTGTGAATTGTCACTTGCCACGTCACCTGCCACACCTTGCGGATTGCCACATCACCTGCCACACCTTGTGAATTGTCACTTGCCACGTCACCTGCCACACCTTGCGGATTGCCACTTGCCACGTCACCTGCCACATCTTGTGGATTGTCACTTGCCTGTTGAGGTGGTGTTTTGGTTGTTTCTTGCTGTGTCCCAGACTCCCAGACTGAGTCAGGCAGCAGAGAGATAATGTAATCTCTTTGCTGCCTGCCCACTGGGGGTGGAAGTTACTGCAGGGATGCAGGGCTGGCGGAGAGAGATGATCTCATCTCTCTGCTCCCCTGCCCCTGGCTAACTGATTGGCCAGCTGCCAACACACTGAGTCACCTGGCAGCCCGGCCCGCCCACAAATCGCGCCGCCCGCCCACAAACCGCAAAACCTGGTCCGCCGGCTATGTTACCTGCCCGAGGAGCTGCTGGCTATGTCACCCGCCGGCGGAGCCGCCGGCCATGTCACCCGCCGGCGGAGCCGCCCGCTATGTCACCCGCCGGCGGAGCCGCCCGCTATGTCACCCGCCGGCGGAGCCGCCCGCTATGTCACCCGCTGGCGGAGCCGCCCGCTATGTCACCCGCCGGCGGAGCCGCCCGCTATGTCACCCGCTAGCGGAGCCGCCCGCTATGTCACCGGGCTGACAACAAATTTCTCGGGGGTGGCAATTGCCCCGTTCCCCCCCCCTGGACCTGCCCCTGTATCAAGCACTGTCACTAATGAACACTGGAATAAGAAGATTGCATTGAATAATATTGTTTACCAAGAGGAAAAAGCTTTCAAGCACAACTATCACCTGCGCACTATAAATAAGACTATTCAAAGCAACATTGTTTTTTCTGATTAACACTTGTTATTTTGAGCACAAGTCCCTTTACCATTGACTGGATCCCCCCCCCCCCCCTTCCCTTCCATTTCCCTTCCCCCACCTTCCTTTTTCCTTCCCACTCACCTTAGCACTTCTAATCAATGTACGGTATGAATACATGGGCATATTTTGATATAACAGCACCACATGGTAGACAGTGCGTTGCATAGGATCAGCCACTGTCTGAAGCAAATTACATACACATCATTTTCTATTTTTATGCAAAATCACTTTTGATTGTTACTCCTTTTTTGGGATAAAGTTTTTCAAGAATTTTTATCAACCAACATTTTCATACTTTCACTCACCTATCAGAGGTGACTTTAATATATGTTATCACCGTGTTACAACACTTTGCCATAAAACCAGAACAGCGCCGCACCCACACCTCATTTCTTCTCACATCCACAACTACCTTTCATCGCAGAAGTTGATGCTTCGAATTCTGCTGTGGGAATTTTCCTTTCTCAGCGAATTGGAGAAAAAAATGCAGCTTCATCCTTGTGCTTATTTCTCTCGATTGATGTCTTCAGCCGAGAAGAATTATGACATTGGAAACAAGGAGCTGCTGGCAATTAAGGAGCATATTCTGAGTGGAGGCATCTGCTGGAAGGGGATAGGCACCCTGTAACCATTCTCACCGATCATAGGATTTTTAAATTTTATCGTTCTGCTAAAAGATTGTCATCTAAACAAGCACGTTGGACCCTATTCTTCTCCAGGTTCAATTTTGTTATCTCGTACCGCCCTGGGTCAAAGGATGGTAAGGCTGATGCCCTATTGGGGATGTTGTCTGGGCCTCTCCAGTAAATTCACTCTGAATGTACGATCCTGCCTCAAAAGAACTTTCTAGGGGCCACGAGTTCTAAGACATTTCTTAATCTTCTCAAAGAGGGGTATGAGAATGACCCACTTCTTAATAATCCTTCTAAGAACATTAACCTCAAGTACACCAATGGTTTTTGGACTCAAGTGCATTGCCTCTATGTACCTGAATCAGTTCTGGTAGAAGCCCTCAGGTTGGTTCATGACTTTAAACTTGCTGGTCAACCCTGAGTACAAGAAAGATGTCAAGAGTTATGTGGCTTTGTGCCTAACCTGTGCTAGCAATAAGACACCCCAATCTTCTCCTCTGGGGTCACTTCAAGCACTGCCTGTTCCATCAAGACCATCGGGGTCAGTTTCTATGGTAGTCATTGACCATCTCACTAAGATGGCTCATTTTCTTCCAATTAAGGGGTACCCAATGCCGAACATACTGCAGAGGAAATGGTTCGAGAAGTTTTTAAACTACATGGAATTCCTGATGATGTGGTTTCTTGACAGAGGAGTATAATTTACCTCAAAATTTTGGAGACGTTTTTGCTCAGCTTTGGGTGTAACAATGAATCTGTCCTCGGCTTTTCATCCGCAGTCTAATGGTCAGACCGAGAGGACCAATCAAACTCTGGAGCAATACCTTAGATGTTTTGTGAGTTATCTTCAGGATGACTCGGTGGACTACCTTCCTACGGGAGAGTTTGCTTATAATAACTCTAAACATAGCTCCACTTCCCAAAGCCCATTTTTGCTAAACATTGAGTATCATCCAGTTTTTATTCCTGATCTCCCTATCTCAACTCCAATTCCTGCTGTTACCAACAGACTAACTTCACTACAGGAGATCCAGTAGAAATTGACTGATACATTAAAGGAGGTCAGGAATATTACAAGAAGGCTGCTGACAGACATCGTAGATCTATTCTCACCTTTCACGTAGGTGACAAAGTTTGATTATCTATCAAAAATTTCAAGCTTCTGGTTCCATGTGCTAAATTGGGAACTTTTGAGATTTCTGCTCAAATCAACCCGGTCACTTTTCACCTAAAACTTCCTAACAATATGAAGATTTACCCTGTTTTTCATATATCGCTACTCAAAATGTTTAATGAAAAGCCTTTTTCTGGAAGAATTCATCCTCCTCCTCCACCTGTTGAGGTACAGGGTGAAGAAGAATTTGTGGTGGAAAAAATTCTTGACTCCAGGAACAAATTGCAATATCTGTTTCATAGGATATGGGCCAGAAGAATGTTCATGTCCCTAGATTAACAAGAAAATTCCACCAGAGGTTTCCTCAGAAACCTGGCCCTAAGATGTCCAAGAGGACATCCTGGGAGGAGGGGAGTACTGTTAGGACCTGGACCTGAACCTGGGACCTCTGACGTATCTGGCAGAGACTCTACTTGCTGAGCCACCTGGAATGCTGGACAGTTCCTTAGACAATTCTTTGAATTATCTTGTCTTGAATCTTGTTTGCCTTGAACCTTGAACTCCTAGCTCCTCCCATGAACTTCCTGATATAAACCATGTCTCTACACTTCCTGGTCACCAGAATATTGTGCATTCACCAATATCTCGTTCTTGTCTAGAGTTGCCACCTCATCCCTCTAAACCCGAACACATATGAATTACACAGGTTCTGTGGCTGATTAAGGTGGTAATTAAACTCACTTGTTGCCTTATCTGCATTTAATTAGCCTCAGAACCCGTGTAATTCATATGTGTTCGGGTTTAAAGGGATGAGATGGCAACCCTACTCTCCTGCTGCCGACCGTATCTTTGCTACCTTTCGTTACTGACATGTGGCTTGTTCACTTTTGCTGAATCCCAACCGGCAACTATTCGTTACCAACATTTGGCTTATTTCTCAACTACGCTTCTGCTTAACTCCTACCTGCTATATCTGCTCCTGGACCCTGGCTTGCTCACCTCCTGGTGGGGCTATCCTGAGACCATGACCTGGTACTAACATGCAGCAAAGCCCATCTCCACCATCAGGAGCTCTGGTGAATACCGGTTAGTGCTTAGACCCCGCACCTCAGGTGAACCCGTGTCATCAGCCAGGGTGACCTGTGTGAATATCTGCTCCGCTGCTATAGCTACTGGCCTCCGAGCCTGACTCCAGACCGTGACAGTTACCATAGTAACATTGTACTACTCTGAGGAAGTGATCAGGATTTTTTTTGTTTACACATTATGTTTGTTAATAGCAGTGTATTACATAATGCTATAAGCAAGCTGTAACGAAACGTCCCACACTCCGCTTGAGTGCTTTCGTCATATACCGCTTCCTCCCAGTCTGAATATAGATATCAGATATTCCAACCGCTAACAACCAGAAAACAAGACAATACTCATTTGGTTGCTGAACATGGACTGTTTATTGAAAACACAGGTAATACTCTGGACAATCCCCCCTTTGCATTCCGGGCGGGATAGACTGTCCAATCAGCAGTGAGAGCTGTTGGAGGAATTCGCCCCCCACCAAGTTCACAGCTAATCTACATACACATCTCATAATATCCAAGGCAGACAGACACAAGAGAACATTGGAATACAGCCACAGCCCAAACGACCCAGCAAAGAGTCCACAACAAAATTAAACAATAAACTATTGGGTGAAAGACCCGGCTTTCCAGGTCTCATTAACCACTTCAATACCGGGGGCACTTAGACACCTTCCTGCCCAGGCCAATTTTCAGCTTTCAGCGCTGTTGCAATTTGAATGACAATTACGCGGTCATGCTACACTGTACCCAAACAAATTTTTTATCAGTTTGTTCCCACAAATAGAGCTTTCTTTTGGTGGTATTTGATCACCTCTGCAGTTTTTATTTTTTGCGCAACAAATAAAAAAAGACCAAAAATTTTGAAAAAAAACAAGTTTCTTTGTTTCTGTTAAAATTTTTTGTAAATAAGTACGTTTTCTTCTTCAATGACGGGCACTGATATGGCTGCACTGACGGGCACTGATACAGCGGCACTGATGGGCACCGATGAGGTGGCACCAATGAGGTGGCACTGATGATGGGCACTGATAGGTGGCACTGATGATGGGCACTGATAGGTGGCACTGATGGGCACTGATAGGTGGCACTGGTATGCGGCACTGATGGGCACTCATAGGCGGCACTGATTGGTACTTATGGGTGGCACTGATGGATACTTATGGGTGGCACTGATAGGTGGCACTGATAGACACAGATGGGCACTGACAGGTGGCACCGATGGGCACTGACAGGTGGCACTGATGACACTGATTGGTGGCATTGAATAAACTGATTGGTGGCATTGCTGGGCAGACCTGAAACATGTTGGTGCCAATCAGTGCCCATTTGTGGGCACTGATTGGCACAGATTGGGCACATGTGGATGGCCATGGGGTACATACCTGGCCATCCACATGTTGCCCCTTCCCTGGTGGTCCTAGTGGAGATCCCTGTGTGGTGATCTGAGGGGGGGCTGCGCTGATAAACAATCCTGTCCCCGATCGGTTCTCCTCTACTCGCATCTGTCAGACGCGAGTGAGGAAAAGCCGATCAACGGCTCTTCCTGTTTACATTGTGATCAGCCGTTATTGGACACGGCTGATCAAGTGGTAAAGAGCCTCCGCCGGAGGCTCTTTACCAAGATCGGTGGAGCGGTGTGTCAGACTGACACACCGCTCCACCGATCGCCGCGGTGCACGCCCCCGCGGGCGCACAGCGGCATGTTATCCTGCTGGACGTCATATGACGCCCAGTCAGTATAACTAAACCACTTCCCGGACGTCAATCCGCTATAGGGCGGGTGGGAAGTGGTTAATCAGCATTAATTTCACATACATCTGTCCACTGAGTCCCAAGCTGGCCGAGACCATCATGGCCTCCTTAACAATGTCCTTTTGCATTACATACCAGAATATCTTCCTAAATGCTTGTAGCTCCCTCAAATGCCAGGGCCCATAGTCGTGTACCCGGGTCCTCCAGGGCCCATAATCATGTATCCGGGTCCTCCAGGGCCCATAGTCATGTATCCGGGTCCTCCAGGGCCCATAGTCATGTATCCGGGTCCTCCAGGGCCCATAGTCCTGTATCCGGGTCCCCCAGGGCCCATAGTCCTGTATCTGGGTCCCCCAGGGCCCATAGTCATGTATCCGGGTCCTCCAGGGCCCATAGTCCTGTATCCGGGTCCTCCAGGGCCCACAGTCATGTATCCGGGTCCTCCAGGGCCCACAGTCATGTATCCGGGTCCTCCAGGGCCCATAGTCATGTATCCGGGTCCTCCAGGGCCCATAGTCATGTATCCGGGTCCACCAGGGCCCATAGTCATGTATCCGGGTCCACCAGGGCCCATAGTCATGTATCCGGGTCCTCCAGGGCCCATAGTCGGTAGGCAAGAGGCTAGCATTCAGTCCCCTCCAAAAGCCTCTGTCCCGGGTGAGTCTATCACACAAGCATTTTACTGAATTAAACTGATTCATTCAGTCTGTTTTGTTGTTATTAGCTGTGATTGGTCAAGGCTAATCACATGGTACAGATGGGCTGTGATTGGCCCTGTCTGTACCATGTGATCACACTGACCAATCACAGTTAGCAAGACAATTGTACACATTGGATGGCATGAAAGGAAGCCATCCTGTCAGAGCTGGGCTCAGCCCTTCCTTCTCATAGCTGGCCGCTCAGCTGTCGGCTAATTGCAAGCTCCTATCTCTCCATAATGACTCTCCTGTTGATGATATCTTGCTCGTTAGTCCTGCCTACTTAAGCCGTCCAGCCCAGATGATCTCTGCCTTCACCTTGGTCACATCTCTAGAGATGCTCTCCTGTGTTCCTGTTAAAGACGTGCTTGGCTGACATTCCTTGTGGCTGCAAATCCTGCTTGCTGTTCTACTACACTCATCTCTGGCTCCCTGACATTTTGGCTTGTCTGACTATCCGTTCCGGTACCTGAACTCTGGCTGTTTTGACTACGTTTGCTCTGTTTACCTTTTTATTATTATTATTATTATTAAACAAGTAAAATGTAACTGTACTTCTGTCTCAGTCTGATTCATGGTTTCTGACACATCCATTGTATACAACTGTCATGTGACTTATTGTGATTGGTCACGGTGGTCACTTGGTACTGGACATGACTGGTGACAGATCGCACCGCTACGTGGCCCTGTGGCTGCGCGATCGTTGCATCCTGACAGGACGTCATATGATGTCCAGTCAGGATGGGAAAGCACCCGCCTGGCTGTCAATCTGCTATTGGTCAGGCGTAACCTGGTTAAAGTAGAACTACAGGCAAAACTTTTTTTTTATTTTGGATAGAGTAAAGGAGGATTATAACCCCTGTTAAATGTTTTGCCGTCATCTGTGTACCATTGGGGAAAGTTCCCTTCACTTCCTGTCCATAACCAAACAGGAAGTGAAAGAAAATCTCTGCAAATTAGGGGAATCTCTTGGGCCCCCCCAGGTTACCAGAAGTAGTGTCCCCATTGTAAGATTTCCCCTCCATCACTTTTCTGGGGGCAACCACCCCGCTGGCTCTAAGCACACTAAGGTTCCACATTCGACCCTTGGCCTGAGCAGGAGTCACAAATACACTTGGTTCTTGAGGCCTCGACTAGCCAGAGGTCCCAGGTCTAGTCCATAGGGGATCCTGTCCAACCCAGATGAATGGGGGGCCAGATGACTGGGAACCTTCTAAGCTCCCCTTTACTGATGAACCCTCTGCCACAAAACCACCACTTATTCCCGACTCACACTCTCTGCTAGGTTCACCCTCCCGGGGTATTAGCCTGATCACAGAGACAAGCAACCAGTCCAGCATAATATCTAGAATTTTACTTCACCTGCTGAATGCAATAATGAGAAATATTTTGCTTTTTATGATCCTTTACTGCCTTTGCCAACCGGTGTCAATACAATGGTAATGACACCCCCAGATCGGGTCACAGATCGCAGTGCAAGCTGTGGATTCCCTCAGGAATCGGATTACATGGCTCAGAACACCCACGTAATCTGATTCCAGTGCGGGGAAAACAAGTCCCTGCACCTTCTTTTCTGCATATCCAATGAGAGTTCAGCCGTAAAACTGTATGAGAGAACTGGCATCGCACAGACATCGCATGTGATCGGCGCCTGTGGTGCGGGTACAAATCACATGCGATGTCTGAGATCGATATAATGTGATCCTGGGCTCAAAGGCACTTCCTGTTCCATCTCCATGACAGGAAATGAAGGGAAATTTCTCCCCAATGGGATGCGGGTTTAACACTTTCTTATCCAAAGCTGAAAGGAATGCTTGTGGACACAATCAGGATGGAGAAATGATCATTTCAGAAAACGATCGGCTCAGGAATCAGAAGGTCTGTAAGGAAAGTGACTCTGAGAAGAAGGAAACGTTCCACCATTTCCATGACGTTCCGGAAACACAAGCGGACCACAGAGGGGAACCGTCCCACATTTCATCTCTAGCTCATTTCATTGGGAATGAACACAGAAAAAATAATATATAAAGCAGAGAATAATGACTTGAGGACTCTACAAGACTCTGATGTGTGATGCTGACAGAGAAGTGCGTTAGTGACGCCCGATGAGTTATAGCGCAGTGTATACAGCTATATATATATATATATATATGTAGAAGAAGGGGGAAGGATGTGCCTAGTGTACTTCCCCTTTCTAGCCACAAAATGGCGATAGAGGACTTCTTGTATTAATAGGGAGGTGCCTGTATGTAAGACATCAGTAATTGGAAGATTTACTTAAAGGGGTTGTAAAGGTAATTTAAAAAAAATAAATAAATAACAAACATGTTATACTTACCTTCACTGTGCAGCTCGTTCTGCACAGAGTGGCCCCGAACCTCCTCTTCTGGGGTCCCTCGGCGGCTGTTTCAGCTCCTCCCCACAAGAACAAACCACCTTAATGCGAGCTCCCTCGCATGGTGGTTAGTTATTGCGGGCGCGCTCCCGTGATACAGCCGGCGGCTATAGCCGCTCACTGTATCACTCGGCCCCGCCCCCCGGCGTGCCGCGTCATTGGATGTGATTGACAGCAGCGCAAGCCAATGGCTGCACTGCTTTCAATCCATCCACTGTAGCCAATCAGCGACCAGGCTGAGCGGCAATAGAGAGGTCGGGAGCGAGCGGCTGAGTTTCGAGGTGTCAGGTAAGTAAAACAGGGGGGGCTGGGGGCGGCGGTATTGTCAAAAGTTTTTGCCTTTACAACCCCAGGCTAACTCCACTTTTGTGGGAAAAAAATAACAAAAGAATATATATATTAATAATAATAATAATAATAATAATAATAATATAGGATATGCAACTTCTACACAAGTCATATTGTATTTGAATGTTATTAGAAATGACTTTTCCTTTTCAATCTGCAGCCGCTGTAACTTTCTGTAAAAAGCAATATGACCACCTGGAGGCGCTCTGTACACAGATGGTATACAAAACCCCGCCCCCCAAAAAATGTCATTTTCTGCTTGTGTGATTGGCTCACTGATTTTCCCAGAAGTCTGCACTGTCACATTTTGGGAATCCCCTGCAACAAAATTGTCATTTTTGGTGAGATACTCTCAAAGGAAAAATAATGTCTAAAGGGGTGCAAACCCTGCCACTTCCCTCATTAGAACCCAGCAGTTGCAGCAGCTGATTGATAATTATAAAATCCCTCCCATTCACATGGACACAGAGAAACAAAGAGCTATTTAACAAAAGGTAGGAATCGGCAACAAAGTGTTCCCTGCATGGACACCACATGTAGTCTCACCCCATTCAAGTCAGGTTAAGGAAGGGGTCCCCATACACGCAGTGAGATCTTCGGTGCTTCTTGGGGGTAATAGGGAACTTTGGCCTATGCTGTGGTTTGGCACTTGACATGAGCTCAGCCCTCTAGAAATACCCGGCTTAGTCTGAGCTCTGCTACCTGGAGACAATGAAGGGTAAAAGGAGTCCAGACACAGAAAGCCTTCTCCATGCTTTACCTGAACTCTCTGTATATACTGTATACTGTATCTGGTTCAATCATCCTGATCCCAGGTGACGGCAGAATCCTTATTTGATAAATGAGTCTGAAGAGAGAGGCGAGGAGCAGCCTGCACCTTTACAGGGGGTGCAAGAATCCCAGAGCCCTAGAGAGGGTATGCCAGGGTACCCAATTCCTGCCCCCCCACTTACCCCCTAAGGGGTAGCTCTAAGGTGTAATAGTGACACAGTACAGGTAATAGAGAGGTGTAATAGTGACATGATACAGGTGATAGAGAGATGTAATAGTGACATGATACAGGTAATAGAGAGGTGTAATAGTGACACGGTACAGATAATAGAGAGGTGTAATAGTGACATGATACAGGGGATAGAGAGGTGTAATAGTGACATGATACAGGTAAAAGAGAGGTGTAATAGTGACACAGTACAGGTATTAGAGAGGTGTAATAGTGACATGATACAGGTGATAGAGAGGTGTAATAGTGACACAGTACAGGTAATAGAGAGGTGTAATAGTGACATGATACAGGTAATAGAGAGGTGTAGTAGTGACATGATACAGGTAATAGAGAGGTGTAATAGTGACGCAGTACAGGTAATAGAGAGGTGTAGTAGTGACATTATACAGGTAATAGAGAGGTGTAATAGTGACACAGTACAGGTAATAGAGAGGTGTAATAGTGACATGATACAGGTAATAGAGAGGTGTAATAGTGACATGATACAGGTGATAGAGAGGTGTAATAGTGACACAGTACAGGTAATAGAGAGGTGTAATAGTGACATGATACAGGTAATAGAGAGGTGTAATAGTGACATGATACAGGTGATAGAGAGGTGTAATAGTGACACAGTACAGGTAATAGAGAGGTGTAATAGTGACATGATACAGGTAATAGAGAGGTGTAATAGTGACATGATACAGGTGATAGAGAGGTGTAATAGTGACACAGTACAGGTAATACGAGGTGTAATAGTGACATGATACAGGTAATAGAGAGGTGTAATAGTGACACAGTACAGGTAATAGAGAGGTGTAATAGTGACACAGTACAGGTAATAGAGAGGTGTAATAGTGACATGATACAGGTGATGGAGAGGTGTAATAGTGACATGATACAGGTAATATAGAGGTGTAATAGTGACATGATACAGGTGATAGAGAGGTGTAATAGTGACATGATACAGGTAATAGAGAGGTGTAATAGTGACATGATACAGGTAATAGAGAGGTGTAATAGTGACATGATACAGGTAATAGAGAGGTGTAATAGTGACATGATACAGGTGATAGAGAGGTGTAATAGTGACATGATACAGGTAATATAGAGGTGTAATAGTGACATGATACAGGTAATATAGAGGTGTAATAGTGACATGATACAGGTGATATAGAGGTGTAATAGTGACATGATACAGGTGATAGAGAGGTGTAATAGTGACATGATACAGGTGATAGAGAGGTGTAATAGTGACATGATACAGGTGATAGAGAGTACGGACACATGACAGGTGATTTGTTGGGGTGAATTTCGGGGTGTGATTTTGGGGTGTATTTGTGTACAGCCTGTACATTATTATAGGGTGTTGCTGCTCACCCTGTGCCACATGCTACATCCAGCACCGTCTTGCAGTCGTGTTTCTGCAGCAGGGCGATGATCCAGGTTCGATATTCATCGGTTCGGCTTCTCTTGTCTCCGATGTAGTAATGCCAGACACGAGCTGCTCGTCCGTCCGCGTACTGATCCGGCAAACCCTCTGCAGCCACTCCTAGGGAGCGAGTTCGGTACACGCTGTCCACCATCGTTACCTGAGAAATAGAAGACTACAGAAGATGATGAAACATCCAGGGAATTGGAAATGTGTGTTCATGCCGAGTCAGCATACAACTAGGATCACAGACATTGCCAGAGCCAATGGCAGGGCCACTTCTCTGACACCCACCATACCCAGCTCTGTCACTGGAGGGCCAAGGAACGCCCTCCTCTGACCAATCACAGCCTTCCGAAAAGTGTACAGAGAGGCCCCCCTCCCTACTCACATGTCACTGAAAGAGCAGGTGAGAGGAGAAGAGGAGAGAAAGGAGAGAGAGAGGAGAGAAAGGAGAGGAGAGAAAGGAGAGAGAGAGGAGAGAAAGGAGAGGAGAGAAAGGAGAGAGAGAGAGAGAAGAGCGAGGAGAAGAGGAGAGAAAGAGAGAGAGGAGAAAGAGGAGAGAGGAGAGGAGAGAGAAGAGAAGAGGAGAGGAGAGAAAGGAGAGAGCGAAGAGGAGAGGAGAGAGAAGAGAGAGCGAAGAGGAGAGGAGAGAGAAGAGAGAGCGAAGAGGAGAGGAGAGAGAAGAGAGAGCGAAGAGGAGAGGAGAGAGAAGAGAGAGGAGAAGAGGAGAGAGAAGAGAGAGGAGAAGAGGAGAGAGAAGAGAAGAGGAGAAGAGAAGAGGAGAAGAGGAGAGAGAGCGAAGAGGAGAGAGAGAGAGAGAGAGAGAGAGAGAGAGAGAGAGAGAGAGAGGAGAGAGAGAGAAAGGAGAGGAGAGAGAGAGAAAGGAGAGGAGAGAGAGAAAGGAGAGGAGAGGGAAGAGGAGAGGAGAGAAAGGGAGGAGAGAAAGAGAGGAGAGAAGAGGAGAGAGAGAGAGAAGAGGAGAGAGAGAGAGAAGAGGAGAGAGAGAGAGAAGAGGAGAGAGAGAGAGAAGAGGAGAGAGAGAGAGAGAGAGAGAGAGAGAGAGAGAGAGAGAGAGAGAGAGAGAGAGAGAGAGAGAGGGGGGGGAAAGAGAGGAGAGGAGAGAGAAGAGAGAGAGAGTGGAAAAGGTGAGAGGAGAGAGAGAGGAGAGAGGAGAGAAAGGAGAGAGAGAGAGGAGAGGAGAGATAAGAAAGAGAGAGAGAGAGAGAAAGGAGAGAGAGAAGAGGAGAGGAGAGAGAAGAGAAAGAGAGAGGGGAGAGGAGAGAAAGAGAGAGAGAGAGAGGAGAGAGAGGAGAGGAGAGGAAGGAGAGAGAAGAGAGAGAGAGGAGAGAGAGGAGAGGAGAGAAAGGAGAGAGAGAAGAGGAGAGGAGAGAGAAGAGGAGAGGAGAGAGAAGAGAGAGAGGAGAGAAAGAGAGAGAGAAGAGGAGAGGAGAGAGAAGAGAGAGAGAGAGAGAGAGAGAGAGAGAGAGAGGAGAGAGAAGAGAGGAGAGGGGGAGGAGAGGGAGAGGGAGAGGAGAGGAGGAGAGAGAGCAGCAGCTCAGATGTCCTCAGCAGAAGTCAGGCAGAAGTCAGGCAGGGTTCATGCCAATCCATCACACTACAGACCACATTTACACCCTGCACAGACTCATCAAGAACCATGTTTTTGGTTGAAAATGTATACTTTATTTTGCAAGAAAATATACAAAAAACAAATACTTCAAGAGTAGGGATGAGCCGAACACCCCCCTGTTCGGTTCGCACCAGAACCCGCGAACGGACCGCAAGTTCGCACGAACGTTAGAACCCCATTGACGTCTATGGGACTCGAACGTTCGAAATCAAAAGTGCTCATTTTAAAGGCTAATTTGCATGGTATTGTCCGAAAAAGGGTTTGGGGACCCGGGTCCTACCCCAGGGGACATGTATCAATGCAAAAAAAACGGCCGTTTTTTCGGGAGCAGTGATTTTAATGATGCTTAAAGTAAAAAAAAAAAGTGAAATATTCCTTTAAATATCGTACCTGGGGGGTGTCTATAGGATGCCTGTAAAGTGACGCGTGTTTCCCGTGTTTAGAACAGTCCCTGCACCAAATGTCATTTTTAAAGCAAAAAATCTCATTTAAAACTGCTTGCGGGTTTAATGTCATGTCGGGTCCTGCCAATATGGATGAAAATCAGTGAGACAAACGGCATGGGTACCCCCCAGTCCATTACCAGGCCCTTTGGGTCCTGTATGGATATTAAGGGGAACCCTGCACCCAAATTAAAATAAGGAAAGGCCCTATATACTCTGAACAGCAGTATACAGGCGGTGCAAACAAGACAGGGACTGTAGGTTTGTTGTTAAGTAGAATCTCTTTGTAATTTTGAACAGGTACATTTTTAACGTGTTTAGCTCCAGCCAAAAAATCTTTTTTAAGCTTTTTGGAAAACATAGGGAAGGGTTATCACCCCTGTGACATTTGTTTTGCTGTCTTTCCTCCTCTTCAGAAGATTTCACCTCACTTTTTGTCCCAATGAAAAATGTTTTTTGAAAATTTGGGTTTTTTTGTGGAACAAGGATTGGAAAGCATCAGTGGAAAGGAGAAATTGTTTTCCCATATTAACACTTACAGGAGAGAATTTCCCTTCCTAGGGGTAGATTTCATCTCACTTCCTGTTGTCTCCTTCCGTTTGCAAGTAGGAGTCGTTTGTAAGTTAGATGTTTGAAAGTAGGGTCCTGCCCTATATACTCAGCAGAAATTTGGGCCTTAGGTGTTGCTGTGGCCAAAACACTGTAAGCCCTCACAGGGCCCTGCTGTGAAATATTAGATCAAGAATTGTAATTACACGCCCCTGTTAGACAGGAGCTGAAAAATTAGGCCTTAGGCACTGGTGCCACAACACTGCAACCCCTCACAGACACTCTAGTTGGAACGCAGGAACGAGCCCTGCTGCAAAGTATTGCATCAAAAATTGTAATTACACGCCCCTGTTAGACAGGGGCAGAAAAATTGGGCCTTAGGCACTGGTGCTGGTGCCACAACACTGCAACCCCTCACAGACACTCTAGTTGGAATGCAGGAACGAGCCCTGCTGCAAAGTATTACATCAAAAATTGTAATTACACGCCCCTGTTAAACAGGGGCTGAAAAATTGTGCCTTAGGCACTGGTGGTGGCGCCCAGAACCAAAAATGTTCTTACAAGCTATCAGCGTGATGATTGAGGAGGAAGAGGATAATTACTCAGGGATAGTCACTCAGCATCAGCATAGGCAGTCTTTGAAGGGATCTGAGATTTCAAAAAAAATTATTCGGTTACATCAGCATCAGGTGCTTGGTAGCTGGTGGTGATCCAAGACTGATTCATTTTTATGAAGGTCAGCCGATCGACCGAGTCGGTGGACAGACGCACCCTGTGATCGGTTACCACGCCTCCAGCAGCACTGAATGTGCGTTCCGAAAGAACGCTGGATGCAGGACAGGCCAGTAGCTCAATTGCATACTGTGCAAGCTCTGGCCAGTGATCCATCCTCAAGACCCAGTAACCCAGAGGATTTTCGGTGGGAAAGGTGTCCAAGTCTGATCTTGCCCCTAGGTATTCCTGCACCATGTAAAACAGACGCTGGCGATGGTTGCTGGAACCGATCATACCTTGGGGCTGCGGACCAAAAAATTGTCTGAACGCATCGGTCAGACGGCCACCTTCTCCACCGCTCCTTCTTTGACTGACCGAAGCCTCAGCAACACGTTGTCCAGAAACAGGAGTTTGTAACCTCCCAGTCTCTGGGAACGCATTGCACAGACCTTTCTGCAAGGCCTCCCGAAGATGTTTCATCCTCTGCTCCCTCTGCGATGGCAAGATAAGGTCCGCAACCTTACCCTTGTAACGTGGATCAAGGAGGGTTGCCAGCCAGTATTGGTCCTTCTCCTTGATACCACGAATACGAGGATCCTTACGCAGGCTTTGCAGGATCAGGGAGGCCATGCAGCGTAGGTTTGCTGAGGCATTCGGTCCGGAGTCCTCTGGGTCACTAAGGACAACAACGTCCGCAGCCACCTCCTCCCAGCCACGTACAAGTCCATGTGTTCCTTGGGACTGATCCCTTAAAGACTGCTGCTGATGCTGAGTGCCAGGCTCCACCTCCATACTGACACAATCTTCCTCCTCCTCCTCCTCCTCCTCCTCTTCCTGTGTGATCGGCGGGCACGCAGGAACACTGTCTGGATAAAGGGGGCCTTGAGAGCTAAGGAAGTCCTCCTCTTCCTGCCTCTGTTCTGCCTCAAGTGCCCTGTCCATTATTCCACGCAGCGTGTGCTCCAACAGGTGGACAAGGGGGACAGTGTCACTGATGCATGCACTGTCAGTGCTCACCATCCTCGTGGCCTCCTCGAATGGTGACAGGACAGTGCATGCATCCCTGATCATGGCCCACTGGCGTGGGGAAAAAAAACCAAGCCCCCCTGACCCTGTCCTGGTGCCATAGTCGCACAGGTACTCATTGATGGCCCTCTGCTGCGTGTGCAGCCGCTGCAGCATGGCCAACGTTGAGTTCCACCTGGTGGGCATGTCACAGATTAGGCGGTTCTTGGGCAGGTTAAACTCCTTTTGGAGGTCCGTCAGCCGAGCACTGGCATTATATGACCGGCGGAAATGCACACAGACTTTCCTGGCCTGCCTCAGGACATCCTGTAAGCCCGGGTACCTGCCCAAGAACCGCTGCACCACCAAGTTAAGGACGTGAGCCAAACAGGGCACATGGGTCGTTTGTCCCTGTCGGAGGGCAGAGAGGAGGTTGGTGCCATTGTCGCAAACCACCATTCCTGCCTTAAGTTGGCGTGGCGTCAACCACCTCTGAACCTGCCCCTGCAGAGCTGACAGAACCTCTGCCCCAGTGTGGCTCCTGTCCCCCAAGCACACCAGCTCAAGCACCGCATGGCATCTTTTGGCCTGCGTACTTGCGTAGCCCCTTGAAGGACTACGGAGCACCGCTGGTTCCGAGGAAGAGGCCATGGAGGAAGAAGAGGAGGAGGGGGTGGAGGAGAGAGGTGTGTCACAATCAGCATTTTGGAGGCGTGGTGGCGGAACAACCTCCAACACTACTGCACCTTGTCCTGCATCCTTCCCAGCTGCCAGCAGAGTCACCCAATGCGCCGTGAAACTTAGGTAACGTCCCTGTCCATGCCTGCTGGACCATGAGTCAGTGGTAATATGCACCTTACCGCTGACCGCCCTGTCCAGCGAGGCATGGACATTGCCTTCCACATGCCGGTAGAGAGCCGGAATCGCCTTCCGTGAGAAAAAGTGGCGTTTGGGTACCTGCCACTGAGGAACCGCACATTCCACAAACTCACGGAAGGGGGCAGAGTCTACCAACTGAAAAGGCAGCAGTTGAAGTGCTAGCAATTTAGCCAAGCTAGCATTCAACCGCTGGGCATGTGGATGGCTGGGAGCAAACTTTTTTCGGCGGTGCAGCAGCTGGGGCAGGGAAATTTGCCTGGTACAATTTGACGTCGGTGTACCAAAAGCAGATTGCCCACAAGTACTTGGCTGTGACACACCTAATTCTACACCTTCATTCCTCTCACTGCAGGTCTCAGAGAGGACTGAAGGTCTAGTGGGGTTGGAAATCTCAGCTGATGAGGAGCAAGGAGAGATCCTCTTTGTTCTTTGGTGTGGGTCTTTTAGATACGCTTGCCAACGAACTGCATGGCAGGTCAACATATGTCTGGTCAAGCATGTGGTACCCAAGCGGGAGATGTTTTGGCCACGCGAGATACGCTTGAGACATATGTTGCAAATAGCAGCGGTGCGATCTGATGCACTCGTCTCAAAAAAGGCCCACACCAAAGAACTTTTTGAATAACGTGCAGAGACTGCAGCGCCCTGCACATGTGGAGCTTTGAGGTGTGATGCAGTCAATGTGCTGCCCTTAGGCTGGCCCCTGGAGGGCATCCTGCCTCGTTGGTGATGTGCCGCCTCCTCCTCCTCCTTCTCTCTCCTATCAGGCACCCACGTTGAGTCAGTGACCTCATCATCCCCTCCCTCCTCATCACTGGAGCAAACCTGGCAGTATGCTGCAGCAGGGGGAGCATGACTGCCAGATTGCTGTCCTTCTTGGGCACCCCCTCTGTTCGTGCTCATGTTACTGCCTTCATCGAGCTCAGTATCATCATCAGAGCCTTCCAAACGCTGGGCATCCTCCTGGAGCATGTACCCAACACTGTGGTCAAACAGTTCAAGGGACTCCTCAGGAGGAAATGGTGGGGCTAGGGAAGGAGTCACTGATGACATTGAGCTGAGGGAAGAGGCCGCTGCTTTGCCAGACAAAGTACCCTGGGCATGGGTGAGAGAGGATGAGGAGGATGAGGACGGCTTGGTCATCCACTCGACCAAGTCTTCCGCATGTTGCGGCTCAACACGGCCAGCTGCCGAAAAAAAGGCCAAGCGTGTCCCATGGCCACGTGCTGATGAGGATGCACCGTCTCCATGACCAGCACTAGACACAGAGCCTGCTTGCCCTCTCTTATTGGCTTGTGACTGTCTGCCTCTCCTTCTTGGCCTTCCAGACATACTAATGGCCTGTAGCTGCACTAAGCTGGGATAGAACACCAGTAATTTTCTTCAGGTAGCTTTATATACTGTAACCAGACAAGCCTGCCTGTCAGTAGGAAGATAACAGGAACGGATCTAGCTGAACACTGTGAGCAGGACGCACTGCACTAAATGTATATAGCAGGAACGGATCTAGCTGAACACTGTGAGCAGGACGCACTGCACTAAATGTAAATAGTCTAGAAGATAACAGGAACGGATCTAGCTGAACACTGTGAGCAGGACGCACTGTACTAAATGTAAATAGTCTAGAAGATAACAGGAACGGATCTAGCTAAACCGAATACAGTGTATATATATATATATATACACACACACACACACACACACACACACACACAACACCTGGGATGCATATATATACACAATACACTGTAAGTGCAGCTAACTGACTGACTGTTCTGCCTAATCTATCTAACTCAAATCAAATGACACTGTCTGTCTGTCTGTCTCTCTCTCTCTCTCTATCTCTCAGCACACCGGAACACACACTACACAGGGCCGCCGTGCAGGCGGCCTTATATAGTGTGGGGCGTGTACTAAATCCCCAGAGCCATAATTGGCCAAAGCCTCCTTGGCTTTGGCCAATTATGGCTCTCTGTTCAGGCGGCGCTGTGATTGGCCAAGCATGCGGGTCATAGTGCATGCTTGGCCAATCATCAGCCAGCAATGCACTGCGATGCCGCAGTGAATTATGGGCCGTGACGCGCCACACAAATTTGGGGCGAACGGCCCATATCGTTCGCAATTCGGCGAACGACCCTATTCAAGAGGGTACATTCCACTCTGTACTGCGACGCAGCACATAAATACACTACATAACAATACATTTCCAAGCATACAAAATAAATGACATTCATCCTGCGGTATGATGCCTGATGTGTTGTGCAGAGTAATAATACCCCGAAACATCACATCATGCATGACACCGCATTACCCCGAGAGCATTACTTCAAACAGACATGTCACAAAAAGTCATATACTGTCAGGTAGCATTCAAATGGGCAACGGGTGTGATGGGGGGGGGGGTGGAGGAGATGGGTAGTGGAGGGAGAGAAGAGTTCACAGGCCCAAAGCATCTGCACAATACAAAACATGCTTTGTGGACTTTAAGAAGGCATTTGACTCCGTGTGGCACCCAGGCCTGTTCCTCAAACTATTAGAGAGTGGAATAGGAGGGAAAACATATGAAGTTATAAAGAGTTCATACACTAAGAACAGCTGCAGTATAAGCCCTCATGCACACAGGCTGTTAAAAAAACGTTATGAAAACGCCAGTATCTTTGCAGTGACTTTTTTCAGCTTTTTTCAGCGTTTTTGCAATAGCGTTTTTTAGCGTTTGAACGTTTTTCCGCGTTAGCGTTTTTGAGCGTTTTTTTTTTTTCAATGGATCAAAAACGCTAAAAAACATTGGTGAATGACGTTTTTGAGCGTTTTTCAGCGTTTTTCAGCGTTAGAGCGTTTTTACAGCTGAAAAACGTCTTTCAGAACCCACTGGTCCTGGGTTTTTTTTACAGCTTAAAAACGCCTATGCCACTTGCAGCTCAAAAACGCCTAGGTGGACATGAAGCCATAGACTAACATAGACAGGCCTTTTTAAGCTGCAAAAAAAAGCTCAAAAAAGCAGCTGTAAAAACGTCCGTGTGCATGAGGACTAAAGGTGAATGGGAAAAGAGCCGAACACTTCCGGCAGGTCCGGGGAGCCAGACAGGGCTTTAGCCCAAGTTCAACCCTCTTCAATAGGGATGACCCCAACACCCCCCTGTTCGGTTCGCACCAGAACATGCGAACAGGAAAAAAGTTCGCTCGAACACGCGAATACCATTAAAGTCTATGGGACACGAACATGAATAATCAAAAGTGCTAATTTTAAAGGCTTATATGCAAGTTATTGTCATAAAAAGTGTTTGGGGACCCGGGTCCTGCCCCAGGGGACATGGATCAATGCAAAAAAAAGTAAACGGCCGTTTTTTCGGGAGTAGTGATTTTAATAATGCTTAAAGTGAAACAATATAAGTGTAATATTCCTTTAGATTTCGTACCTGGGGGGTGTCTATAGTATGCCTGTAAAGGGGTGCATGTTTCCTGTGTTTAGAACAGTCTGACAGCAAAATGACATTTTGAAGGAAAAAACACATTTAACCACTTGACGACCGCCTCACGCCGATGTACGTCGGCAAAGTGGCACGGACAGGCAAAATCACGTACAGGGTACGTGATTTGCCTTCCGCGGGTGGGGGGTCCGATCGGACCCCCCCCCGGTGCCCGAGGCGGTCGTCTTTTGTCCAGCGGCGATCGGTGATGAGGGGGAGACCATCCGTTCGTGGCCCCCCCCTCGCGATCGCCGCCGGCCAATGAGAACACTCCTTTGCTGCTGTATGCTAAACAGCAGCAAAGGAAGTGATGTCATCTCCCCTCGGGTCGGTATTTTCCGTTCCGGTCCGAGGAGAGACGACATGTGAGTGAGTGCACAACACTACACACACACAGTAGAACATGCCAGGCATACAAAACACCCCGATCCCCCCCCCGATCGCCCCCCGATCCCCCCCCAATCACCCCCCCCCCCCCCCCCCCGTCACAAACTGACACCAGCAGTTTTTTTTTTTTTTTTTCTGATTACTGCATGGTGTCAGTTTGTGACAGTTACTGTGTTGGGACAGTGAGTATTACCCCCCTTTAGGTCTAGGGTACCCCACTAACCCCCCCTAATAAAGTTTTAACCCCTTGATCACCCCCTGTCACCAGTGTCGCTAAGCGATCATTTTTCTGATCGCTGTATTAGTGTCGCTGGTGACGCTAGTTAGTGAGGTAAATATTTAGGTTCGCCGTCAGCGTTTTATAGCGTCAGGGACCCCCATATACTACCTAATAAATGTTTTAACCCCTTGATTGCCCCCTAGTTAACCCTTTCACCACTGATCACCATATAACTGTTACGGGTGACGCTGGTTAGTTCGTTTATTTTTTATAGTGTCAGGGCACCCGCCGTTTATTACCGAATAAAGGTTTAGCCCCCCGATCGCCCGGCGGTGATATGCGTCGCCCCAGGCAGCGTCAGATTAGCGCCAGTACCGCTAACACCCACGCACGCAGCATGCGCCTCCCTTAGTGGTATAGTATCTGATCGGATCAATATCTGATCCGATCAGATCTATACTGGCGTCCCCAGCAGTTTAGGGTTCCCAAAAACGCAGTGTTAGCGGGATCAGCCCAGATACCTGCTAGCACCTGCGTTTTGTGCCTCCGCCCAGCCCACCCAAGTGCAGTATCGATCGATCACTGTCACTTACAAGGCACTAAACGCATAACTGCAGCGTTCGCAGAGTCAGGCCTGATCCCTGCGATCGCTAACAGTTTTTTTGGTAGCATTTTGGTGAACTGGCAAGCGCCAGCCCCAGGCAGCGTCAGGTTAGCGCCAGTACCGCTAACACCCACGCACGCACCATACACCTCCCTTAGTGGTATAGTATCTGAACGGATCAATATCTGATCCGATCAGATCTATACTAGCGTCCCCAGCAGTTTAGGGTTCCCAAAAAAGCAGTGTTAGCGGAATCAGCCCAGATACCTGCTAGCACCTGCGTTTTGCCCCTCCGCCCGGCCCAGCCCAGTCCACCCAAGTGCAGTATCGATCGATCACTGTCACTTACAAAACACTAAACGCATAACTGCAGCGTTCGCAGAGTCAGGCCTGATCCCTGCGATCGCTAACAGTTTTTTGGTAGCGTTTTGGTGAACTGGCAAGCGCCAGCGGCCTAGTACACCCCGGTCGTAGTCAAACCAGCACTGCAGTAACACGTGGTGACGTGGCGAGTCCCATAAGTGCAGTTCAAGCTGGTGAGGTGGCAAGCACAAGTAGTGTCCCGCTGCCACCAAGAAGAAGACAAACACAGGCCCGTCGTGCCCATAGTGCCCTTCCTGCTGCATTCGCCAATCCTAATTGGGAACCCACCGCTTCTGCAGCACCCGTACTTCCCCCATTCACATACCTCCCAACCGTCCCGGATTGGCCGTGAAAGTCCCGCTGTGGGAGGTCTGTCCCGCGTCCCGGGCAGCTTCATTCCGGGACAATACAATGTCCCGGAATTGCCCCACTGGCCGATCTGATGCCCCCCTAAAAATTGCCGCATTGTCGCTGTCCCTCACTGCCCGCTGTACTAGTTTTGGCCGCGACCGCTTCATTTCACCCCCAGACGCTGCCTGGCTCACTGCCAAAACAACTGGTTGCTAGGCATGGCCCGCCTGGCGTTTAACAACCAGTGACGTCACGACAAGGAGGAGAGTAGAGCCCCAGCATTTAGCCAAAGGAGGAGTCCTCTTCGCGCCTAAGCTCCGCCCCCGGCTCCGCCCCTGACTCCGCCCCCGACTCCGCCCCCGACTCCGCCCCCGACTCCGCCCCCGACTCCGGGTCTTCCCTGAGTGGAGCCCCAGCATTTAGCCAAAGGAGGAGTCCTCTTTGCGTCTAAGCTCCGCCCCTGGCTCCGCCCCCGGCTCCGCCCCTGACTCCGCCCCCGACTCCGGGTCTTCCCCGAAGGCTGTTCCTGCGCTGGAATAAAGGTAGGAGAAATGCTCCCTGCACTGCCCTGACTCTGAGTACACTCATGGTCACTCTGCTCCCTCCCATACACTGCCCCTCTCCAGTCATGCTGTACAGTCCCCCCATACTGCCCTCCACTACCCCCCCCATTATACTGCCCCCCCCCAATATACTGCCCTCTACTACCACCCCTCCTATCATACTGCCCCAATCCCATCATACTGCCCCCCTCCCATTTTACTGCCCTCCACTACCCCCCCATATACTGCCCTCTACTACCACCTCTCCCATCATACTGCCCCAATCCCATCATACTGCCCCCCCTCCTATTATACTGCCCTCCACTGCCCCCCCTCCTATTATACTGCCCTCCACTGCCACCCCTCCTATTATACTGCCCTCCACTGCCACCCCTCCTATTATACTGCCCTCCACTGCCACCCCTCCTATTATACTGCCCTCCACTAACCCCCCCATTATACTGCCTTTCACTGCCACCCCCACCCATCATACTGCCCGCCTCCAATTATACTGCCCTCCACTGCCATCCCTCCTATTATACTGCCCTCCACTAACCCCCCTCCCATCATACTGCCCTCCACTACCACCCCTCCCATAATACTGCCCTCCACTAAACCCCCTCCCATTATATTGCCCTCCACTACCATCCCTCCCATCATACTGCCCTGCACTAACCCCCCCTCCCATTAAACTGCCCTCCACTACCGCCTCCTCCCATCATACTGCCCTCCACTACCTCCTCTCCCATCATACTGCCCTCCACCCCATCATACTGCCCTCCACCCCATCATACTGCCCTCCGCTGCCTCCCCTCCCATCATAATGCCTTCCACTGCCTCCGCCCCCAACATACTGCCTTCCACTGCCACCCCTCCCATCATACTGCCCTCCACTGACACCCCCTCCCATCATACTGCCCTCCACTGCCACCAACTCCCATCAAAAACTGTAAAAAAACTCTAAAAAATAAAATGGATAAAATATAATAACAAAAATAAAATAACAGCAATAAAAAAAAACTACTGATCCTGTTCACTGCCCTACTGATTATGTCTACTGCCCTACTAACCACGTCCACTGCTCTACTGACCACGTCCACTGCCCTACTGACCATGTCCACTACCTTACTGACCACTTTCTCTGCCATACTGACCACTTTCTCTGCCATACTGACCACTTTCTCTGCCATACTGACCACTTTCTCTGCCATACTGACCACTTCCACTGCTCTACTGACCATGTCCACTGCCCTACTGACTGACACCATTCACAGTCCACACTGACACCACTGGCGGAACTACCAGCAAAGGTTGCACTTGCAACTAGGCCCTGGCCTTCTGCCACCATGCCGGGCCCAATCTGCTGTGGGACCATGAAGGGTGATGGGATCAGTGGGAAGGGCTCTGGGCTCGAAGGGAATGGCCCATGCTGGAGGTCGGGGGGGGCCCTTCATGGTTTCTTGCACCAGGGCCCCTGAAGGTTCTAATTACGCCTCTGCTGCACCCTGTATACAGCTCATCCAGTACCCTGTGCCCTGTATATAGCTCGTCTCAGAACCCCGCACCCTGTATATAGCTCATCCCAGAACCCTGCACCCTGTATATAGCTCATCCCAGCACCCTGCACCCTGTATAAATCTCATCTCAGAACCCTGCACCCTGTACATAGCTCATCACAGATCCCTGCACTCTGTACATAGCTCACCCCAGAACCATGCTCTCTGTACATAGCTCAACCCAGAACCCTGCACTCTGCATGCAGCTCACTCCAGAACCCTGCACTCTGCATGCAGCTCACTCCAGAACCCTGCACTCTGAATGCAGCTCACTCCAGAACCCTGCACTCTGAATGCAGCTCACCCCAGAACCCTGCACTCTGAATGCAGCTCACCCCAGAACCCTGCACTCTGAATGCAGCTCACCCCAGAACCCTGCACTCTGAATGCAGCTCACCCCAGAACCCTGCACTCTGAATGCAGCTCACCCCAGAACCCTGCACTCTGAATGCAGCTCACCCCAGAACCCTGCACTCTGAATGCAGCTCACCCCAGAACCCTGCACTCTGAATGCAGCTCACCCCAGAACCCTGCACTCTAAATGCAGCTCACCCCAGAACCCTGCACTCTAAATGCAGCTCACCCCAGAACCCTGCACTCTGTACGCAGCTCACGCCAGAACCCTGCACTCTGTACACAGCTCACGCCAGAACCCTGCACTCTGTACACAGCTCATGCCAGAACCCTGCACTCTGTACACAGCTCATGCCAGAACCCTGCACTCTGTACACAGCTCATGCCAGAACCCTGCACTCTGTACACAGCTCATGCCAGAACCCTGCACTCTGTACACAGCTCATGCCAGAACCCTGCACTCTGTACACAGCTCATGCCAGAACCCTGCACTCTGTACACAGCTCATGCCAGAACCCTGCACTCTGTACACAGCTCATGCCAGAACCCTGCACTCTGTACACAGCTCATGCCAGAACCCTGCACTCTGTACACAGCTCATGCCAGAACCCTGCACTCTGTACACAGCTAATGCCAGAACCCTGCACTCTGTATACAGCTAATGCCAGAACCCTGCACTCTGTACACACACAGCTCATGCAAGAACCCTGCACTCTGTACACAGCTCATGCCAGAACCCTGCACTCTGTACACACACAGCTCATGCAAGAACCCTGCACTCTGTACACAGCTCATGCAAGAACCCTGCACTCTGTACACAGCTCATGCCAGAACCCTGCACTCTGTACACAGCTCATGCCAGAACCCTGCACTCTGTACACAGCTCATGCCAGAACCCTGCACTCTGTACACAGCTCATGCCAGAACCCTGCACTCTGTACACAGCTCATACCAGAACCCTGCACTCTGTACATAGCTCATGCCAGAACCCTGCACTCTGTACATAGCTCATCCTACAACCCTGCCCTCTGTATATAGCTCATGCCAGAACCCTGCACTCTGTATATAGCTCATTCTACAACCCTGCACTTTGTACGTAATGCACTCCAAACACTGCATTCTTTTATCCTTTTTTTTAAATGAATGTGCTGGGATATGTATGTATCCATGAGACTCTTGCTTGTGCAACAATAATAAAAGCATATTTTATAGATACAAGGAAGCCCAAGTTTTGTTTAATGATGCCCATTAAGCTCCTCCCACTATCAAAAGTTTGACCACGCCCACATTTGCCGCAGCGCGCTATGCAAGGTTACTTCCTTCCTCAAGTGTCCCTCATTCTGAAGTTCAAAAGTTGGGAGGTATGCATTCACATCCCCAACCAAATGCAGTCGGCTGCATGAGAGGCATTTTCTTTATGTCCTCCCAAGTACCCCTACCCAACGAACCCCCCCAAAAAAGATGTCGTGTCTGCAGCAAGCGCGGATATAGGCGTGACACCCGCTATTATTGTCCCTCCTGTCCTGACAATCCTGGTCTTTGCATTGGTGAATGTTTTGAACGCTACCATACACTAGTTGAGTATTAGCGTAGGGTACAGCATTGCACAGACTAGGCGCACTTTCACAGGGTCTCCCAAGATGCCATCGCATTTTGAGAGACCCGAACCTGGAACCGGTTACCGTTATAAAAGTTAGTTACAAAAAAAGTGTAAAAAAAAAAAAAAAATAAGAAATAAAAAAAAATAGTTGTTGTTTTATTGTTCTCTCTCTCTCTATTCTCTCTCTCTATTGTTCTGCTCTTTTTTACTGTATTCTATTCTGCAATGTTTTATTGTTATTGTTATTGTTATTATGTTTTATCATGTTTGTTTTTCAGGTGTGTAATTATTTACACTTTACTGTGCTTTATTGTTAACCATTGTTAACCATTTTTTTGTCTTCAGGTACGCCATTCACGACTTTGAGTGGTTATACCAGAATGATGCCTGCAGGTTTAGGTATCATCTTGGTATCATTCTTTTCAGCCAGCGGTCGGCTTTCATGTAAAAGCAATCCTAGCGGCTAATTAGCCTCTAGACTGCTTTTACAAGCCGTGGGAGGGAATGCCCCCCCCCCCCACCGTCTTCCGTGTTTTTCTCTGGCTCTCCTGTCTCAACAGGGAACCTGAGAACGCAGCCGGTGATTCAGCCAGCTGACCATAGAGCTGATCAGAGACCAGAGTGGCTCCAAACATCTCTATGGCCTAAGAAACCGGAAGCTACGAGTATTTCATGACTTAGATTTCGCCGGATGTAAATAGCGCCATTGGGAAATTGGGGAAGCATTTTATCACACCGATCTTGGTGTGGTCAGATGCTTTGAGGGCAGAGGAGAGATCTAGGGTCTAATAGACCACAATTTTTTCAAAAAAGAGTACCTGTCACTACCTATTGCTATCATAGGGGATATTTACATTCCCCGAGATAACAATAAAAATGATTAAAAAAAAAAAATAATATGAAAGGAACAGTTTAAAAGTAAGATTAAAAAAGCAAAAAAATAATAAAGAAAAAAAAAAAAAAAAAAAACACCCGTCGCCCCCTTCTCTCGCGCTAAGGCGAACGCAAGCGGCGGTCTGTTGTCAAACGTAAACAGCAATTGCACCATGCATGTGAGGTATCACCGCGAAGGCCAGATCGAGTGCAGTAATTTTTCCAGTAGACCTCCTCTGTAAATCTAAAGTGGTAACCTGTAAAGGCTTTTGAAGGCTTTTAAACATGTATTTATTTTGTTGCCACTGCACGTTTGTGCGCAATTTTAAAGCATGTCATGTTTGGTATCCATGTACTCGGCCTAAGATCATCTTTTTTATTTCATCAAACATTTGGGCAATATAGCGTGTTTTAGTGCATTAAAATTAAAAAAAGTGTGTTTTTTCCCCAAAAAATGCGTTTGAAAAATCGCTGCGCAATTACTGTGTGAAAAAAAAAAAATGAAACACCCACCATTTTAATCTGTAGGGCATTTGCTTTAAAAAAAATATATAATGTTTGGGGGTTCAAAGTAATTTTTTTGCAAAAAAAAAAAAACTTTTTCATGTAAACAATAAGTGTCAGAAAGGGCTTTGTCTTCAAGTGGTTAGAAGAGTGGGTGATGTGTGACATAAGCTTCTAAATGTTGTGCATAAAATGCCAGGACAGTTCAAAACCCCCCCAAATGACCCCATTTTGGAAAGTAGACACCCCAAGCTATTTGCTGAGAGGCATGTCGAGTCCATGGAATATTTTATATTGCGACACAAGTTGCGGGAAAGAGACAAATTTTTTTTTTTTTTTTTTTGCACAAAGTTGTCACTAAATGATATATTGCTCAAACATGCCATGGAAATATGTGAAATTACACCCCAAAATACATTCTGCTGCTTCTCCTGAGTACGGGGATACCACATGTGTGAGACTTTTTGGGAGCCTAGCCGCGTACGGGACCCCGAAAACCAAGCACCGCCTTCAGGCTTTCTAAGGGCGTGAATTTTTGATTTCACTCTTCACTGCCTATCACAGTTTCGGAGGCCATGGAATGCCCAGGTGGCACAAAACCCCCCCAAATGACCCCATTTTGGAAAGTAGACACCCCAAGCTATTTGCTGAGAGGTATAGTGAGTATTTTGCAGACCTCACTTTTTGTCACAAAGTTTTGAAAATTGAAAAAAGAAAAAAAAAGTTTTTTCTTGTCTTTCTTCATTTTCAAAAACAAATGAGAGCTGCAAAATACTCACCATGCCTCTCAGCAAATAGCTTGGGGTGTCTACTTTCCAAAATGGGGTCATTTGGGGTGGTTTTGTGCCACCTGGGCATTCCATGGCCTCCGAAACTGTGATAGGCAGTGAAGAGTGAAAGCAAAAATTTACACCCTTAGAAATCCTGAAGGCGGTGATTGGTTTTCGGGGCCCCGTACGCGGCTAGGCTCCCAAAAAGTCCCACACATGTGGTATCCCCATACTCAGGAGAAGCAGCTAAATGTATTTTGGGGTGCAATTCCACATAGGCCCATGGCCTGTGTGAGCAATATATCATTTAGTGACGACTTTTTGTAAATATTTTTTTTTTTTTTTGTCATTTTTCAATCACTTGGGACAAAAAAAATAAATATTCAATGGGTTCAACATGCCTCTCAGCAATTTCCTTGGGGTGTCTACTTTCCACAATGGGGTCATTTGGGGGGGTTTTGTACTGCCCTGCCATTTTAGCACCTCAAGAAATGACATAGGCAGTCAAACTAAAAGCTGTGTAAATTCCAGAAAATGTACCCTAGTTTGTAGACGCTATAACTTTTGCGCAAACCAATAAATATACGCTTATTGACATTTTTTTTACCAAAGACATGTGGCCGAATACATTTTGGCCTAAATGTATGACTAAAATTTAGTTTATTGGATTTTTTTTATAACAAAAAGTAGAAAAATTCAAGTTAGACTTACCGGTAACTTGTTTTCCTTGAGTCTTTCAGGACAGCACTTGAGAGAGAGTGACTCCTCCCCTTGCCAACAGGAAACACCTCTTCCACCAAACTTTAAAAGGAGGCTCCTTTCCACATCTTGTCAGTAGTAGTAGAGAACCTCCGGCCCAAAACTGGAACACATAATCGAGATATGATTAGTCACAGTATATATATGTAAAAACAATAGGGCGGGATGCTGCTGTCCTGAAAGACTCAAGGAAAACAAGTTACCGGTAAGTCTAACTTGAATTTTCCCTTATCGTCTTTCAGGACAGCACTTGAGAGGATAAGAGAGACTTACCCCCCTAGGGAGGGACCACAGCCTGCAGAACCTTTCTGCCAAAAGCCTGATCACCTGCTGATAGGAGATCCAGTCTGTAATGACGGACAAACGTTAAGTAGCTTGACCACGTAGCCGCCTTACAAATCTGATCTGGGGTGGCACCAGCTCTTTCTGCCCATGTAGTGGCCTGAGCTCTTGTTGAATGAGCCCTAATTCCCAGCGGGGAAGATAAACCCATTTGAGAATAGGCTACAGAAATAGCTGTCTTAAGCCATCTAGCCAATGATGCTTTTGATGCTTGTTGGCCTTTCTTGTTTCCAGAAAAAAGAACAAATAATGAATCTGAAACTCTAAACCCTCCTGTTACTTCCAAATACTGTAATAGGGTACGTCTTACGTCTAAATTGTGAAACTGCTCTTCCTTTGCACCCGAAGGGTTAGCAGAGAAGGTTGGTAGAGTAATCTCCTGAGACCTGTTACTAAAGCTTGCCACTTTTGGCAAAAACCCCGGATCTACTTTAAGGACCACTCTATCAGGAAAAACTGACAAAAAAGGCTCTTTTACTGATAGGGCGTGCAGTTCACTAATCCTTCTTGCTGAAGTAATTGCGACCAGAAAAATAGTCTTCAAAGTTAAATTCTTTAGGGATATGGCCTGTAAAGGCTCAAATGGTTCTTTTGCCAGAGCCTGCAGAACCACCGAGAGATCCCAATTTGGGAAATGCTTCACCGGGACCGGTCTAGACCTGGAAAGTGCTTTGAAAAATCTCATGATCAGAGTTTCTGAAGATAAAGATCTCTCCAGATAAACTCCCAAGGCGGCCACCTGCACCTTAAGAGTGCTGACCGCCAGATTCTTGTCTGCACCGTTTTGCAAGAACTCCAGCACTGAAACTAGATCCTTAACCTCCCTATGTTCAGAATGACAGAAAGAAACATAGACTTTCCATACTTTGGCGTAAATATCCCTGGTTACCTTTTTCCTACTGGAAAGCAACATCGTAGTTAAACGTTCAGAAAAGCCTTTGCTTCTCATTAACTGCTCCTCAGATACCAGGCAGTGAGTTTTAACCTGCCTACATCTGGATGGTGCACTGGCCCCTGAGTCAACAGATCCTGACTGAGCGGAAGATGCCAACATGGTTTGATTGCCAACTGAAGAATCGTGGAAAACCAAGCCCTCTTTGGCCAATATGGAGTAATCAAAATTATTGATACTCTCTCTTCCAGTATTTTCCTCAACACTAGAGGGATTAACCTGAATGGAGGAAAAGCATATCCTAGGTGAAAATCCCATGGCTGAGCCAGAGCATCTATCCCCTGGGAGTAAATGTCTCTCTGAAGGGAGAAAAAATTCGGGAGCTGCGTGTTTTGTTTTGAAGCAAACAGATCTACCTGCGGAAGACCCCAAACACTGGTGATTAATGCAAACACCTTCCTGTTCAGACTCCACTCTGATTCCTGAACTTTCTGTCGGCTCAGATAATCCGCTACTTCGTTCAATGTGCCTTTTAGATGGACTGCGGATAGAGATAGTAAGTGGTTCTCTGCCCACTCCAGAATCTCTACTGACAGTAAGTGAAGAGCCCTGCTTCTTGTGCCTCCCTGTTTGTTCAGGTAGGCTATGGCCGTGGCATTGTCTGACAAAATCTGGACTTGGCAACCTATGAGGTTTTGAGAGAAGAAAGCTAATGCTAGAGCAACCGCTTTCAGCTCTCTCCAATTTGAGGATTTTTGGGCCTCGAACTGGGACCACGTTCCCTGCGCTAAGGCCTGACCCATGTGGGCCCCCCATCCCTGCAAACTGGCGTCTGTTGTGACCACTTTCCCGGTCGGAAAAGACCAAAGAAGACCTTTTTGCAGTACCACCTGACTTTTCCACCACCAAAGTGAGCGTTTGACTTTGGTGGGAATCTTTACTTTTGTATCTAAACTCTCCGTCCTGTGGTTCCATGTCCTTAGAAGGAACCTCTGTAGAGTCCTGAAATGCAGCCTTGCCCATTGGATGGCTGGCATTGAAGAGGTTAATGTCCCCAGAACCGACATAACCTTTCGGACTGAAATCAGTTGATTTGTTTGTAGTGCCGTTATTACCCTTTGGACCTTGATCTTTTTCTCTTCTGGGAGAAAAATCTTTTGCTCCACTGAATCTATCCAATAACCCAGAAACAGTACTTGCTGAGCTGGGATGAAATTTGATTTTTGAACATTCACTATCCACCCTATTGACTCCAAATGACTGCGGGATTTGTTCAAATCCTCCTGCAACTTTTCCCTGGATGGGGCAAAAAAGAGGAGGTCGTCCAGATATGGAATTACCGCAATCCCCTGGAGTCGAAGAGGGGCAAGAGCTTCCGCCATTACCTTCGTAAAAATACGAGGAGCTGACGACAGGCCGAAGGGAAGGGCCCTGAACTGAAGATGTATAATCTCCTTGCCCATATTCACCGCAAACCTCAGGAACCTCTGGGACTGAGGTGCTACAGGAATATGAAGATAAGCATCCCTCAGATCGATTGATGCCATAAAACAATCTTTTGTCAGAATGCTTCTGACCGTGAAAATTGAGTCCATACAAAACTTTTTGTATAGGACTGACCTGTTCAGGGGTTTTAGGTTGAGGATAAGACGGAAGTTTCCGGATGGTTTTCTTATCAGAAAGATGTGAGAATAGAAACCCTGACCCTGTTCTTCTGGGGATACTGGTATCACTACCCTCTGGTGCCTCAGATCCCTTAAAAGGTTCTTCATGGCCAGAGCCTTTGTTTGATCCCTTGGTAGGTTTGTTACAAAGAATCTTTCTGGCGGGCGATCCGAAAACTCTATCCTGTAACCTTGGGACAGCATGTCCAAAATATATAGACTTTCTGTCATGCTGGCCCAGAGGGGAAGGAAACCTTGAAGCCTTCCCCCCACCGGTACGCATAAGTCATTGCGTTTTACCGGAGGCTGCAGGAGGATGGAAAAGGACATTTCCTTTTCCCTTTCCCTTCTGCGAAGCCCAATTTTTTCTTTTCTCCTGGGGTTTGTTTTGTTCTTGCGCCCTTTGGGAACGAAAAAAACGTTTAATTGGCTGTTTTTTCTTTTTGATGGGAAAAGACTTCTTTTTATCCGCTGTTCTATCTAGAACCGCATCTAAGTCAGGCCCAAAAAGCAAGTCACCCAGGAACGGTATCCCACACAGCTTGTTTTTGGATGCCGCGTCCCCCGGCCAGGTTTTCAACCACAAAGCCCTTCTGGCTGAGTTGGCCAGGGCAGCAGATCTAGCTGTCATTTTAATTGATTCCGCTGATGCATCAGATATAAATGCGACAGCGGCCGACAGAGTTGAGAATGAATCCAAAATCTCTTGTTTTGGTGAGTCTGCTGAGATATGGGCCTTAAGTTGCTCTAACCAAAACTCCATATTTCTGGATACCACTGTAGTTGCCATAGCAGGTTTAAGATTTCCCATGATAGATTGCCAAGCCCTTTTTAGGACCTGGTCCATCCTTTTATCCATGGGATCTCTCAACACCCCCATGTCCTCGAATGCCAAATCTGTAGACCTCGAGACCTGGGAAAATGCGGCATCTAGTTTGGGGTTTTTGTTCCAAACCGCCGCTGGATCTTCATCAAAAGGAAAACGCCTTTTTAAGGCTTTGGGAAAGAAAGGCTTTCTCTCTGGCTCTGCCCACTCTTTCTTAATAGCTTCAGAGATAACAGAGTGCACTGGGAAATTGCGATTTTTGTGCTCGCTAAGCCCTGCATACATTTTATCATGCAGAGATAACTCCTTTCTTTCCTCCTCCAGACCCAGTGTGGTATAGATTGCTTTTAACAGGCCATCTACCTGTTCTAAAGACAATTTAAATCTTGAAGGTAAATTTTCTCCTTCCTCACCCTCATCAGAATCCTCAGATTGAGAGGGTGAATGTCCCTCTGGGGTAGGAGATGCCTCAGTCTCCATCACCGGGACTATAAGTGAGCCTTGGGAGGACTGTGAGGTAGTAGGCCGACTCAGGGATGGGTTTGCTAGGGAAGAGCGAAATGATTGAATAGTCGCATCAAGTTCTTTTTTAACAGATGCAATCAAGTCGCTGCAAGCGGAAGAAGCTTCTTCTTTAACTAGCAAATCAATACAAGCTTGACATAACGTCTTCTTCCATCCTTCAGGTAGCTTGGATTTACATGAAGGACATTTTCTTTTTGCCACTGGATCAGAGCTCTTGGCCTGCCATGAGACAAAAGAAGAAACCATCCCAATGAGACAACCTGTCCTATACCCAAGGATGCTCACCACAGGTGCACAGTAAGAACTAAACTGCCTTATGTGCCCAGACAGGCCCCTGCCACCGGGGGGGGGAGATAGAGAGAGAGAGAGAGAGAGAGAGAGACCCCACAGTACAAGGAGGACAGTATACAACTTCCCCTTACCTGGGCCTTGCTGGTGCCTGTGCCTGTCCCACTTGCTGCCGCCATCGATTCCATCGAGGAGCGCTTGCTGTGTTTGTGTGGCTAAACGCCGGTTCCGGACTCCAATAGCGCCTGTGCGCCGGACCGGAACCGCTAAATAAGCACCAGCCCCATTCCTCCCCTTTCCCTCTGCGATTTCCGGCGGAAATGACGCCGCTCGCCTGTTCCGTGGGCTCCGCCCCCTCCGGATGCCTCACTTCCGGCGGATGGAGCCCCGCTGCCATCCCCAAGATGGCGGCGGCGCAATAAGCAACAGGCGGTGGACCTGAGAAAAACACACAGTAAACGGCCACCGCCTGTTTTGCCGCCGCCTAGGAGCGATGCCCACGACAGTCGGACTCACCCTGAGCCCATATGAAGAGGGAGAGGGAGCCCAGCCAGCAGCACTTCACCTCAGCTGTGGAATGGGAGGAACAGCTCTCATGAGGTAAAAAACGTGTTTGATGAAAAAACCAGGAAACCTGAGCTCCCAGGACAGCACCTGAGAGCCCTGACTTCCCCACGAAGTGTTCCCTCCGGAGGAAACACAAAAACTGACAAGATGTGGAAAGGAGCCTCCTTTTAAAGTTTGGTGGAAGAGGTGTTTCCTGTTGGCAAGGGGAGGAGTCACTCTCTCTCAAGTGCTGTCCTGAAAGACGATAAGGGAAATATCATTTTTTTTCAAAATTTTCGGTCTTTTTCCGTTTATAGCGCAAAAAATAAAAACCGCAGAGGTGATCAAATACCATCAAAAGAAAGCTCTATTTGTGGGAAGAAAAGGACACAAATTTCGTTTGGGTACAGCATTGCATGACCGCGCAATTAGCAGTTAAAGCGACGCAGTGCCAAATTGGAAAAAGACCTCTGGTCCTTAGGCAGCATAATGGTCCGGGGCTCAAGTGGTTAAAACTACTCGCGGCTATTGCATTGCCGACAATACACATAGAAGTTCATTGATAAAAACGGCATGGGAATTGCCCACAGGGGAACACCGAACCAAAATTAAGAAAAAAAATGCGTGGGGGTCCCCCGAAATTCCATACCAGGCCCTTCAGGTCTTGTATGGATATTAAGAGGAACCCTGTGCCAAAATTTTTTTTTAAAAATGGCATGGGGGTCCCCTTCAAAACCCATACCAGACCCTTGAGCTCTGGTATGGATTTTAAGGGGAACCCCACGCCAAATTTTTTTTAAAAATTGCGTGGGGTCCCCCTAAAAATCCATACCAGACCCTTATCCAAGCACGCAACCTGGCAGGCCACAGGAAAAGAGGGGGGACGAACCGTACCAGGCCTTATATAACGGAGGGTGGGGCCACCCGGTGACCCCACCCCCCTCTGATGCACGGGGTCTTTCCTATGGCTTTCGCCGTGAGGTCAGAGGGGGGCGGGGTCACCCGTTACGTAACTGGGTGACCCCGCCCCCTCTGACATCACGGGGAAAGCCATAGGGAAGTCCACGTCAAGTCCCCGTGCGTCAGAAGGGGCGGGGTCACAGAGTGGCCCCGCCCTCTGTTATATAAGAAGTGTCAGAAGAAGGGAAGCGTCACACAGCGGAGACGCCGTGGAGGAAGATGCCAGACAAGAACAAGGGAGTAAGAAGCAGAGGATCAGAGGAAGAAAAAGATGGAGGAAGAAACTGAAGGAAGAAGGAAGGAAGAAGGAAGAAGACCCGAAGAAGATGGAAAGAAGAAGACTTTAAATAAAGGAATTGTCCAAAACTGTCTCTTGACATTTTTAACACTTTTTTTGTGAAATGGTAGGGGTACTTTTGTACCCCATTACCATTTCACACAGAGGGCGGGATCTGGGGGTCCCCTTGTTAAAGGGGGCTTATTAACATGAAGACAAGGTGCTTTGGGGGGCTTCCTCAAAGCACCCTCCCAATGTTGAGGGCATGTGGCCTGGTATGGTTCAGGAGGGGGGGCACTCTCTCGTCCCCCCCTCTTTTCCTGCAGCCTGCCAGGTTGCGTGTTCAGATAAGGGTCTGGTATGGATTTTTGGGGGGACCCCACGCCATTTTTTAAAAATTTTGGCGCGGGGTTCCCCTTAAAATCCATAGCATTCCTGAAGGGTCTGGTATGGATTTTGAGGGGGACCCCTACGCCATTTTTTTTTAAATTTTGGCACGGGGTTCCCCTTAATATCCATACTAGACCTAAAGGGCCTGGTATGGAATTTAGGGGGACCCCCCACGTCTTTTTTTTTTTAATTTTGGTTCGGGGTTCCCCTGTGGGGAATTCCAATGCCGTTTTTATCAATGAACTGTTATGTGTATTGTGGGACCGTCAATTCATTAATAGCCGCGAGTAGTTTTAAATGACTTTTTTCCTTTGAAATGTCATTTTGCTGTCAGACTGTTCTAAACACAGGAAACATGCGCCCCTTTACAGGCATACTATAGACACCCCCCAGGTACTAAATTTAAAGGGATATTACACTTTTATTGTTTCACTTTAAGCATTATTAAAATCACTGCTCCCGAAAAAACAGCCTTTTTAAAGCTTCTTTTTGCATTGATACATGTCCCCTCGGGCAGGACCCGGGTCCCGAAACACTTTTTATGATAATAACTTGCATATAAGCCTTTAAAATTAGCACTTTTGATTTCTCCCATAGACTTTTAAAGGGTGTTCCGCGGATTTCTAATTTGCCGCGGACACCCCAAATTGTTTACTGTTCGGCGAACTGGCGAACAGCCGATGTTCGAGTCGAACATGAGTTCGACTCGAACTCGAAGCTCATCCCTACTCTTCAACATCTACATCAATGAACTGGCTGCAGCTCTAGAATCCTCCCGGCACCAGGACTGACTCTACATGACACCGAGGTGAAGTTCCTCCT